>CABFVX010004172.1:0-12421 GCA_902151425.1 Timema shepardi | reverse complement strand
CCCCCCCCCCTGGATACGCCGCTGCTTAGACCATGCGGTTATAGACTGTATCAAAGCTATTATTTATGTAGGCTACTTGCATTACAAATTGGGGAAAAGGTGTTCAAATGTATACCTTTTGTCTATCAAGTCGTCTGGTCGTTAAATTTAGCCTATTCTTGTGACAAATTATAGTATCTTGTTATATAAGTCCTTATAATATTAGGCCTGTATTATTTTTATAAATCTCTCTCTCTCTCTCTCTCTCTCTATATATATATATATATATTATATAATATTAAATATATATTACACGCTTCGGTGGTTGAATGGTCTAAGCCGGTGTTTCCCAAACTGTTTTGATAGCGACCCCAAATACAATATTTTTTTGAGGATCCAGGGATTCCTCCTTAAGTTTTGATCGCTTCAACACCTGAAAATCCTTGTTCACAGAGGTAGGCTATATTGTTAGAAATCACAAGTCAGAATGGGCTTCCTTGAGCTGGGTCCAGAATTCCAAGTACGAAAGGGTTTCAAAATGTTTTTTCAACACTGTTGATATTGTAGTTTTACTTATTTTTTAATTGTTGTAATTCTTTATAACACACCACTTTAATTAAGTGTTTGAAGTTAAGAACATTCTTGTGGCCTTCATTTGGGTCGCGACCCGAAGTTTGGGAATCACTCGTAGGCTTGTGTATCGTGGGTGTCGGGGGTGCCATCCCCCTAGAGATGAACATTTTCTGCACTGGTGTTTTTTGGTAGAGTGGTTAAATTTTAGAGGCTATCTATAATACTTCAAAATATAGTGTGCTGAGAGACGAGTGGATTATAAGAAGGGGGAACGGGGATGGGGGAGAGGTTGCTAGGAATCACGGCGATAGGCGGGGGAAACGGGGAGGGACAAATGGCAAGCCAACCTTAAAATGATTTTAATTAACTTATTGATGACAAAAAATTGGTATGATTTATGCACACAACAGATCAACAAAGTCTTGCATTCATTTGTTTCTTTACTACTTTTTTATTTAGCACCGCATCTTACTACCAGTTCGGGTTATACGCTTATGTAGACTACTAATTATGCTAATGTGTTAGGTATGTTAAAGGTAGAATTTAGAGGAATTGCACTCACATTGGCGTAGAGAGAGTGGAAAACAATTGAGGGAAACTGCCCTCAGTGTACTCGACCGTGATCAAACTTCGATCTCCCCGTCGTCCCTGTCTATTACGAGAGTAGCGCGTTAGACCATGCGGCCACCGAAGATCACATCTATACATCCCCCTACCAGCAAAAGAAAAAAAAGGAAAAGAACGGAGTACTCAAAAGATTTCGAAAATGCACCGATGGATATTCCAAAGGTAGCGGCTTGAAATCCTGCGACAACACCTAATGGTCCAACTCATTGAATAAATACTGGTTGTGGATACTGGCTTGGATAATATTATTAATGAGTTATAAAAATTGTAGCCTACTTTTCAGCCAGCTGATGGCATTGTGATTTATAATGTTGAATCTTGATTTTAATTTATTGTAATTATAAAAAAAATCCTAACCTATTCTAAGGGAACGTCGAACCCGTCCCCTTCGTCTTCTAGCTGTGACCCCCCATCACACACACCCTGCAAACGCCTATGATCTCATGTCACATTCGCAAGAAACTGTGATAAAACTAATTTAATATAGCATTAGGGCGCAATTTTTCCTTTGCATAATAAACTGTGATAGAGTAAGATTGGGGGTTTGAATCCCGTTTGTGTGTAATTAGAGTTTTTCTTAAAAAAGTTTCACTCCATGAAAATGCGGGTACATTTCCTATACATTTATCCTTCATCACACCTAAAACAATAGTGTAATGAGTACCTAATATTTATATAACATGAATGGATTGTATATCATTATTAGCACCGCGTCTTACTACCCGTTCGGGCTATACGCACTTACGCTAATGTGTAATGTTAGGGTGATTGTGAGATGAAATGGTCCACGGTGGAGGCCTGGCATTCCCCACATTCACAAGATGTCTTTTCAGAGGTGAAGGAAGGGTTTGGTAATCAGATAAATTTGTGCCGGGACCGAGAATTGAACCCCGGCCGCCAGCACAGGAATGGATTGTAAGATGTGGTTCTAAAAAAAAGCTTAGGATTTAAACTATATACGCCCACTCCAGTTACGTGCGTATTTATTTTTATCGTCATAAACAAACGGGAGGATGTACTTTATTAAACCCGCTCTCGGTGGCGTAATTGGCTAACGCGCTTGTCGTGTTGAGCTCGACTGCTGAGGACGGGGAGATCGAGGTTCGAATCTCGGTCGGGTAAACAGGGGGAGGGGTGTGTGTTCCTAAATGGTTTTCCACTCTCCCTCCACGCAAATGCGGGTTCACTTCCTCTAATTAAACCTTCCCAATTCCTCATCCATTAGAGAAATTAGTACTTAAAAGCGTATAACCCGAACGGGTAGTAAGACGCGGTGCTAAATATTATTATTACTTTATTAAATGGTTTGCGAAGTCTTTGAAGTTAAATTTATTGAGGGTTTATCAGACTGCAGATTAAATCCCGGGGAATGGGGACTACCCCACTTTCAGCTTCCGACCTCTCGATTGCACCAGTGTTGAATGATATGTGTGTGTTTAAAAATTGCTAAAACATTCCTCCACGGAATAAACGGCGATGTATGAAAGACCACTTGTTCTCGACGCAGTGATTAAATGTAAGATGAGCCGAGTTCTTGTCGCCAGTGGCGGCTTCTGTATTTCATGACCCTGTGGATAGTCGTGGTATTTACCCTGTAGGGCATGCATCAGGGGTGGGGAAAGAGAGGCCCGCTTTGGATGACGCATGACGCCGCCCGCCACAATATACATAGAGGTGTGAAACAAAACCAAAATCCGTTTTGGAAAATTTAATGGTAAATTTTCAATCATTATTTCTGCAAAAAAAAAAGTTTTTAACGTGCGTTCCAATAATTCCATTTCTATTCTCACACTTATGTAGTCAAGTATTGACTACAGCGCTAGGTGGTTGAATGTTTCACTAAGGGTACGGCCAGACTGGGCGAGCGACTAAAAAATAAAATAGAATAGAGGTGACCAGACTCGAGCGAGCGATCGCTTGAACTATAGAGCTAGGTTTATTTTTCGAGTGCGCGCACTCGAACCGGAACAATCTAGTTTACAGATGCTAGGCAATGTTATTGTATGTTGGTTCATTGAGTGCTAAGAAAATTTCTCAATTTGACATGATATTTGACTTAAAAAATCGATCGATTTAGCACACTTGCTTACAAACGGCCCAAGTTAATTGGTAAGATCATAACCCATATATTTTATATATAGAGAGATATACATGTGAAACTGATATGTTAAAATACTTCAATATTATAATCAAAGCAGGCCTTTAGAAATAAAAATCCCCATTAGAACGGATAGAGGAAGGGAAAACCATAACAATAAATAACTTTTCAAAAACCACCACTCAGTTCACTGAGCCAAGGTTCGAACCTTTGCATCTTCTTCAACAATTATCGAGAGTTATCTGCTAATCACGCGCTCGCTCGCCACTTTGGTCGCTCAGTCGTTCGCACGCTTGTCAGTCTGGCCGAACCCTGGTCTTCTGTTGACTAGGTATGTTAAATCTTTAATATTATAATCAAATTCTTAGCAAATACATCTCATTAGCTTAGAATTTAACCATCTGAAAATTTTGCCGAAAAATATTCATATATAAGCCAGTCCGCCCTGTCTTTTGCCTCCTTCAGCTCTCAACATTTTCTCCTTTCCTTCGAGTCTTCCAATATTTGAATCTTCCTTTTTCGAAGGGCCTCTTTCCCTCAACCTTGCCTTCTATGATATTGTGCAGTAGACAGTTCCTCCTAAGGATGTGTCCGATCCACTTTGCTTTGAACCGAAGAATCACATCCAAAATTGTTCTCTTCTCACCCACTCTTCTTAAAACTTCTTAATTTGTCACCCTGTCTGTCCACCTGATCTTCCTAAGTCTTATCCAGCACCACATTTCAAAGATCTTCAACTATGTTTTTCCATTTTCCTAAGAATCCAAGTCTCTGCTCCATACAGTGCGATGCTCCAAATGTAGCATTTCATCAGTTTCTTCCTCCAAACTAAACTTGCTGTTCAGCAGTAACTTTGTCTTGTTGAAAACTTCCTTGGTCATGGAGATCCTCGGCCTAATTTCCTTGGTACAGTAAACATTCTTTGCCAGTAGATTTCCAAAGTACTTGAACGGCTCTATGTTTTCCAATGTGACCAAATTGCAACCATGCAAAGCAAACTAAATGTACCACATTGTTTTAAAAACTAATATTAGCAATTGATTTTTTTCTTTACAGGCATCGGTATGTACGAAGGCGTCAGTCTCGTCTAGTCTTGGTTTTACGTGAGGGNGGGGGGGGGGGGGGGTTTCAAATACCGATCCGGGTGTACCGTCTCTTACTACACACCCGGGCTATCCGCATATTTTCACAAATAAATTAGGAATGAGGAAGGTATAACTTAGAGGAAATGTACAAGAATTTAGCTTGGAGGGAGATTGTAAAACAGTTTTAGGAGTAAAAATACCCTAGCACACTTACCCTTGGCTTCTAACCCTGAACAATAACGTCGTTTTATCGGGCGCTTAAATGGTAGAATGGTCTAAAACGATGGTATTCAACCAATTTTTGTTCGCGTAACCCACCACCCCATAAATATAATTTATCATCAACTTTGTACCCCTAAAGTTGTTGGTGCATGATGAAAATTGTACATATTCGTCAATAAACATTTAAAATAAATAAAATAAAGCACATCTAAAATAACGTATAAGTCTTAAATGAGAAATATAATAATATACTACAGAATACAAACTTTTTTCGGCCAACATTGATAACGCTTATTTACCCGCTTAGGTGGCTGCATGGTATAAAGTGCTACTCTCGCATTAGACTGGACTTCCGATGACAATGTTCGAATCTCGGTCGGGTATACTGAATTTTTCCCAAAATTGTTTTCCACTCTCCCTCCACGCAAATGTTGGTACGCTTCCTTTAAATACAACTTTCCTAATCCCTTAAACTATTCGCATAATTAGTACATAAGCATATAACCCGAAAGGTTAGTAAGACGTAGTGCTAAAAAAGTTTTACTGTTTTATTAATTTTATAGGAATTTGTCATATTTAAATATAAAGTGACAGCTACAGATCATATGACTTGACCTATAGATATACTAAACTTGTTTTAGTAACTCTTATAAATGTTAAAAAAAAAGAAGTGTCTATCTATCTGTATCTCACTGCAGATGACGAGCGAGCAAAGCGATACGAGGTGTTTATCAATAGTGATCAAAGAAGTGTCTACCAATCTGTATCTGACTGCAGATGACGAGCGAGCAAAGCGATACGAGGTGTTTTCCAGTCGCGATCAAAGAAGGCCACTCAGGATTCGTCGCGTCGTGGGGACTTCTCTGCTCATCCCTGCCTTGTGAAAAGCGACGGCTTTTGAGGGGAGGAGGGAATTATTGAGTTTGCGCCATTGGGGTCGGTGAACTTCTAGACACACGAAAAAAAAACCTGAAAGAACTTGTTGGCGATATTTTACTTTTGAATGAGATCTTTTGGACTTTACAATGCAAATAAATGTCTTGCGTTATTAATTTTTCTTCTTCTCCACCGCGTCCTACTCGCCGTTCGTGCAATACTTTCAGTTCGTGGTCGAATAGTTTAAGCCGGGGGGTGTGGAATCCTTTTTTTTTTTTACTTTGGAAGGAAGCATTTCACTTCACAGATTTATTATAAGCCACATTCTTGATGTACAACAAATTTTGTCAGAATTATAAAAGACGTACTTCATCTAAATGTAAGTTAATGTATTAAAAAAAATTCATAAGGGAGTAAACTGTTTTTAAGACTACTCCTATCCCTTTTTATTCAACGGAGACAAATTTCAATTTTTTACATATATTTTATATTCATAGAGGAACATCTTTAAAAAGAATATATTAGTTATAAAATATTTGGCAAACAGTTTTTTCGTTCTAGAGTTTGTTATCCATGTATCTTGGTTCATTTAAGAATTATTCACCTGTATGTGTATACGACCTATATGCCTATTTATATCAGCATAAAAGAATTATAATATCTAAGAGAAAATCACTCATTGCATTTCTATAAACTAAACATTTCAACAGCTGTTAATAAAACACTTCATTTTATTATATTGTAGAAATGCAATTTGAGTTTGAGAATGTATCATTTATAAACAATGAAAGTACATAATTTACAGAATATGCGAAAAGGCCTTACTGAACACCTCAAAAGGCCTCAGATTCCTCATCCCCACCCTAAGGTGGTTTCCCACCAGATCGACACACTTGCGACTGTGTTGTGTTTCCGGAAACAGAAACAGGAACTAGTTTTTAGAAACAAAACAGAAACCGACCAACTGAAAACAAGTGGCAGTTTTAACTCAGTACACCCGACCGGCTTCGAGCCACGGTTTTCCCGTCATCAGCAGGCCACTGATTCAATTTTAGTTAAAACAAGGTAAACAAGATTATAGTGTTCAAAGCAGACGAGTGAGTAAAATTGTACTCACTTTAAAATACAGAAAATACTTTAAGAGTGTAAAACACCTTGCAGGACGATTTAGATAGAGGAAGGCTTTGTGCAAAACTTTTACTGTGGTGTTTCCAAAAACTCGGAAACTTTTTTACTTTTTCCGCGACAAGAGAGTCCCATGTAGCTATTGATTTGATTAAAATAGATGGTCTAGGGGTAAATTGTCGGACTTCTGTGCTGGTATCCGGGGTTCAATCCTCGGTCCCGGCACAGATTTATCCGATTACCAAACCCTTCCTTCACCTCTGAGAAGACGTGTATTAATCACAACTTGTGAATGTGGGGAATGCCAGGGCTCCACCCTGTACTGTAGGTCCTCCATTTCATCTCACAATCACCCTACCATTACACATTAGCGTAAGTGCGTACAACCCGAACGGGTAGTAAGACGCGGTGCTAATAATAATAATTAGAATATATTCAAGTTTCTATTTATAAACGTATGGGTGGTGAGTGGTTTCGAGAGGTGGTAGCCATGAAATGAGAGCGTGTTTTTTTAGGTTTAAATCGCTGACACAATGGCTTAATTAGTGAATATGCGTATGATAAAGGTTGTTTAAATTGCGGCCGGGCAGTTCTCTCTCTACCTACGATCACAGAGAAAAGCTCTTTATGCTGCGATGAAACATTATGGCTGAATGTTCTTGAATTCTTGAATATGTAACGCTTACGTTGCACGGACTATTTTCTACCCAATCTAGTTTGTAAGGTTTCCGCGTATCTCGCGAAGGAGTGGATTGAGGGGACAATATAACAAGCTTTCCTCTGTCTGCATCAAGGTCGTTTCTTGATGTAAATATTGTTAGAATAGGTACAGTACAATTCTTAATATAAAAGGCCTTATCCGACGGATAGAAAAGTAACTAGATCTACTTTCACGTATTCATACGTCAAGTCATGTGTGATCTGCAGCCGCAAATTTTGATAGATATTACCAATACCTATAAAATAATTCACATAATGTAGTAAAATCTTATCAATGTTGGTCGCAAAGAAATATGCTCGAATTTTATAAATTGGTCTTCCTACCAAAATCAGACTATAGATAACTTCTGATTATGAGTAGTATCAAATCTGAGTCCTTCTTTTAGTGCCACAAAATACTATGAAATAACGACATTCACTCTTGATGTGAAAAGTTACTTATCACAGTGTGAGTGGAGGGTGTCAAGCTAAATGCATATAGGGTGTTACATGTGCTAGGGGTGCAGGAGAGATGTAAAAAGTAAGAAAAAACATTAGTATACATGGTTTATAGATGACCCCTACATATTATACCTCTAAAATAATAATAATAATATACTAAAATATTTCCATGTTGAATGTAAATGGTTTTTCCTATAAAATCAGGACTGTACCCATGATCAACATGGGCACTTTTTACACTTTTAATTTAAAGCTGAGTGTCTTACTAACCCGTCCGGGCTATCTAAATTTAATTACAATAATAGTGTAAGGAGGTTGAAGGCAGAGTTTGGAAGAAGTGTAAAATAATTTTCGCGAAGCTATTGTGGAAATACCATTTAAGGAAAATCTACCCTAGAGTGACTGTCGAAGGTCGGTATCACACTGTAAAGTTTCTTTTATATCGAAAATATTTACCTTATAGAACAACCCGCACATGCAAAGAATTTATAAAATTAATGTACTGTAATGGTCAAATATGAAGACAACCTCCACGCTTAGGCTATAAAAGTGGGCTTTTCTCTTTTAATTAGTAGAGCAGCTATGCTGATCAAAGTTTCATGGTTCATTCTTAAATAGTTTGAAATCACATACTTATATTGATCAAACTTTGACGAAAATGTAATGTAATTTGGTGACACACATTTAATAAAAAAGACAGTGTAATACCGTTGTCCTACCTGCTTCGGTGGCCGAATGGTCTAAGGCGCTACTCTTTCAATATACTAGACTATCGATGACGGTGAGATCGTGGAAATATTCAGATAGCCCAGGTTGTCGGGGCAAAAAAAAAAATCTTACCATATCCCTTGTCCACAAACAATGGCCACAAGAGATTTAATCTGGTTGTAAATAAGCAAAAGAGTGCTTGCCTTACTACACATTAAACCTGCTAACCGTTTGTCGAGAACAATGGCGCCCAATCAACCTAACACCTACGTTTCTTTAACTGTAAACAAAGATAGAAAGCACGTGCTCGCGAACGAAACTCTTGTTTCGAAATTATTTCATTCGAATGAAATATTATACCGATATTTTTTCAGACTAGCTTAGAGTCATTTTCATTACACACATCCTTCTTTACCGCGATAATCGACCAAACTGTTTTCAACAACCATTCTTATGTTTCTTCAACTAAAAAGTATTCATAATTGTATGGATCACATTGGAAAAGCAACCTAAAAACACATTCGAATGAAACTTATTATGAAATCATTCGATTATTCGACTTTTTTTATCCGTTTGTTTTGTCTTTTTCACGTTGAAAGCGGGTAGTTGTCATATTGTTGGTTATCACAAAGTATATAAAAAAAAGTTTACATTTACAAGAAAGGACGTTCAAACATTTTTGCTAATATGACTACAGTATAAACGTATAATAATTTTCATTTAACTTTATAATACGGATTTAAAAAAATATTATTGTTGAGATCATAAATACAAATCATGGACAAAAAAATATTTGTATTCGCTCAACAATATACATACTACAATTCAAAATAAAAAAAATGATAGCATTGAAAATTTCTGTAAAGGAGGATTTAATTGATATGTGAGTTTAAACCCAAAGTTAGTTATTTTTTATTTGTTTATTAGTATTTGGAAGAATTTTATAATGTGTATAATAACAATATGTAATAACAACAATTTGATACCCGTTTCGGTGGTCACATGATATATACCCCACACTCGCAATATACTGTTTATGACGGGGATATCAGGGTTCGAATCCTTGTCGGGTAGTGCCCCCTTATTAGTTTCCCATGCAAATTCGGGTGCATTTATTTAAAAAATTCTACCATTTTCATTTCACTAGCGTAATTAATATAATGTTTGTACAAAGTATGCGATGGGTAAAAAAAGGCGAAGTAAAATGTGGCGTGTGTAGTGCTGGTTGCATGTTAACGACACCCAAAAATGTGTTGGCTTTGACGGAATCGTATCTGTTGCCTGCTGGATGATTTAAGAGCGTGCATATCAGATCCAACTCAGCTCGCGCGAGGTATCGAAGCTAAAGGGAAAAGAAAAGACCTACAATATTCCAGAAATATGTGCATTCGTATTTGAATTATTACTCGGAATTTTCCGCGGTGACGATGGGGGACAAATCAACAAAGTTTCTTGTTAATAACTACATTATGTCCCTATTATGACAGACTGAAGATTTGTTCACAGTGATTATCTGTGAAGCCATCATAAAATTGTCAAAAACGGCCTTTTCAATGCAGTTCTTATCCATATATCATTTAATATTCCAACAATGTTCGGTATTAGGAACTTCTATTAACTCTTTATCTCCATTAATGTTTAATCACAAATTATCCACGTGCAATAGTGTTCGTATAAATTTACGATTTTTAGCCGACTGTATCACAGAGTTGATGATTCGGTATAGGGAGCAACAGGCGGGCCTTATCTGCCGGTGAACGATGGTCCGTGTCCTCCAAGATGTCTTTTGATTATATTGGTTCTCAAAGTTCACGATCTTATTAACTGCGCTGAGTCATGACATTCTTCCGTCGAATGCTCGTATACAGTCCGGTTTCGATAGGAATAAACTTTTTTCTTAAAGCTTCTTAAATAGTTTTCATTGGTCAAATGCTACGCTTTTCGAAAGTGACGTGTCGTGAGGTGGTGGTAGGATACACGTAGATTAAAACTGTACCGCACCTTTATCTCACCCACGACCGACCTCTTGTTCTTCTGATCAGCGCCCCTGGCTTCTAATATAAAGATCCCGGGTTTGATTCCTGGAAATACCATAAGTAATTTTTCTCAAAAGAGGGATTATTCATATTTTCACCATTGTCCGGTTAATTAGGCTTAACTCCCTGCAGTGGATGAATGATATAAGGCGTTACTCTCGCGTTAGATTGGCCTGGTACTGACGGGAAGATCGGGGTTCGAATCCCAGTTGGGTCTACTGAAGGTGATTTTCTCTAAATAGTTTCCCACTCTTTTCCCACGAAAATGCGGGAAGATTACCTCTTAAATGTTCCTTTCTTCATCCCTAGCTCATTAGAGTAGCCATATGAGTAGTTATCATATGCCTATAACCTGTAGGCCTACAGGTAGTAAGAAGCATAGATTTCCACTCGCCCCACACCCTCATAATCGTTACCATACGTCATCTCACTGTGGGTATGACGTGTAAACAACCTGTAAGTCGAGATGAACATTTTCCGGAAAATCTAGAATCGGAAGATTCTCCGCAGTGGCGGCTTGCGGTTGAGGAGTTAAATTGTAGAGTTAGCACCTTGTGCCTATTATACTTCAAAATATAGTGTGTTAAGCGGCGAGTGGATCATCATCAGGGGATACGGGGCTGGGGGAGGGGTAGTTAGGAAGCACGGCGAATAAGAGGGGAGGGGGACACATCTCGGGCTAATCTTGTAATTATTTAATTTACTTATTGATTATAAAAAAATTGAAGTATGATTTATGAACATGGCGGGTTGACAAAGGCTCGCATTAATTTGTTTCTTTATTTCGCACCACGTCTTACTACCCGTTCGGATAATACGCTTATGTACTAATTATTATAACGTGTTTAGTATGAGGAAAGTTGAATTTAGATGAATTGCACCCGTGAGAGTGGAAAAATATTTAAGAAAAACCTCCCTCAGTGCAACCGACTGGTATCGAACACCGATATCTCCGTCATCGGTAGTCTAGTTTATTGCGGTCGTAGTGCGTTAGACCGTGCGGCCACCGAAGCGAGTTTGATGTTTCTGGTGTTAATGCCCTTAGGAGAAATTTATCTTAAGTATAAACGTCGACATGGTTTAATTTTTAGGCCAAATGGCTTAAGGCAAACTGCCGCATCCCCGACCGAACTAGATACTGCAACTGTCACAATCAAATATACCCTACGCATTTGACGAATCACACATAGGTTCTGCTCCTCTACACACCTCCCATGGGAATGCACACAGGGTGGGGCTGAAACAATTTGATGATTAGTAACTTGAAAAGTACATATTCATTAGCTAAATAGAAGCAAACTACATATTGCACTTTTTCACTTTTTGTAGATGTCATTCAGGTGAGCTCCATCAGACTTCAGACAAACCTCGCACGTTGTCCATCATTTTCCCCAGCATAGATTGAATGATTGTTTCCGCCACAACCTGTATTTTTTCATTGATAACAGATTAGAGATGTGAGACGGACAATTTTCTTTATACTTTTCCGGCAAATTTTCCATTATTATTTCTGTAAAATAATTTCAACTGATTAAATCCTAATGTAATCGAGATATATGGTTATCCTAAATGTCAGCGATTATACTTAAGATTAATTTCTCCTAACGGCGTTAACACCAGAAACAACATTCGGTGGCCGCAAGGTCTAACGTGCTACTCTCGCAATAGACTAGACTACCGATGACAGGGAGATCGGTGTTCGATACCAGCCGGTTGCATTGAGGGAGGTTTTTCCTAAATATTTTTCCACTCTCACGGGTACAATTCCTCTAAATTCGTTCTTTCTCATCCCTAACACACTGGCGTAATTAGTATATAGGCATATAACCCGAACGGGTAGTAAGGCGCAAAGTAGGGTTAAACCGTGTACACTGGGGCGCATTAGCATAATGGCTGTGTGTGTGTGTGTGTGTGAGGGGTGGAGGGGTGGG
>CABFVX010004171.1:56421-70637 GCA_902151425.1 Timema shepardi | reverse complement strand
AGAAGTGACAGCTGCTAAACACATGTTTTTGCAGATCATATGGTTCGGCGTAGGGATACATAATTTGGTCTGATAGCTTTTCAAAGTTTTTAGCTGTCAGCTGTGAACTGTCAGTCAGCACCAAAGAAACCGTGGGGCTACTTTAGTTACCAATTAAAAGGGCAGGGATCACTGACTCGTATTCCACAAAGTCAAGTTGAAATTTACGTATAGCTAGTCATAGACACTATTGATTATTTCTCTCTCAATCAACTAACAAATGTTTTGGATCTCTATATTTTTGTGTGTGCGAATTTCCTAACTTTCATGGAACCTAGAATTTAATGTACGTAATAATAATAATAATAATAATACATATTAGTTCCCAAAGTAGTCGTGGGCCACACAGCGAGTCCGGGTGGTCGTATTTAGCCCGCTGGCATATTATTGTAGTGCTGTAGGCTTGTACAGTGAAACCTGCCTTAAACGGTCCCTTTAGTAAACGGAAATTTGTCTTAAACGAAAATATTTTCTGGTCCCATGACCTTAGGGCTGAAAAACATGTTAAATTATATGGACTAAACTGAAACTGTCTAACGCGAAAACAGAAATCAAAATAAGCCTTTATGCGATAAATTTCCCGTGTTCCGTACTAAACCACTTAGGAAAACTGTAGGCATCGTATACATTCTATAGAATTCTATTTTCTCTAACTCTTTAGTTATTTTAAGATGAGTTTAAATGTGAAGTCAGGTATATTTCCTTTCTCTATCGTAGCTATTTTGTTACCTTGATTACAAAATGTTGTACTGTAATTGCCCCATGATTATTATCTCTGTTCTTTACAGTTTCACGCTAATGACTTGTCACTCACCTTTGGAATTCAATTTTTAACATTAGAGCACTAAGTGTATTGAAATTCAATTGTTTGCACCTTCTGTAAATTTTGCTCAATAAGATTTCTAGACCTACATTTTTTAATTTAGTCTGGAATTTATCATTATGGCCTAAAATACATAAATAAATAAAAAGTGAGTAACTTTTTCTATTCAGTGTAATGTTTGCATGTGTGTCACTTATAATGTGAATAAATAAATGAGTACGGTATTTTATTTTATCTCACGTGCATGTCCCTGGTTTAATTTTCATACACACCTTTACTAAACGGATACCTGACCTTAGCGGGAAAATATCTTGAACCCTTGCGATTTCTTTTATGGCAGATTTCACTCTAGTAAAATTATAAGTATAGATGACTAAGCATTAATCATTTTTAAGATGCACTTAGTACACTATGCAGTAAAACGTATTTAGTACGATCTTCCACTAAGTTTAATGAATCTATTATATCCCCACATTGCTCAATTTGATTTTCTACCAGTTCGACAGGAAGACACCATACCATACCTTCTTTATATTTGGTACATGACCTTCCTGGTGACGTCATGACCCCTGCCTTGATATACGCCCACACCTGTGGCTCGAGGGCCCTAATGTGTATGTTTGCATGCCCGCCGTGTAGATCCGGCTGGGCTGACGCTATGAGCAATTTCGGGATCCGGCGCCCCGAGACGCCTCTGTGGAATCAGCCTCTCAAAGCGCGCCACATGTGCGTGGGAACAGGCGTACTCCTTTTGGCCGCCACTGGACTCTTCCTTTACGTGTACACGATTGAGAAGCAAGTCGACCGCTCGCTGAGGATAAGCGCCATGATCACCGTTGCAATGCTCTTCCTAGGCCTCTGCTTGTGGGCGGGGGCGATCTTCAAAGCGCAGGACTCCCTGGTAATGTGTGACGTCATCAAGTTAACCGGTGGGGAAGGTTTGTTGTGGGTATGGTTGCGGATGACAGGAAGTACAAACTGGATCTCCGAAAAAATGGCTTGTTCACAGTATTACTTCCTCCCTCCAAATTCTGGTCCATTGCCACCTGGTTAGATCACACTAATTTAATACCCACACTGGTGGGCATGCGGACAAAGGTATTAGTCTCGTATGGCTGGGTCTGTTGTTGACAATGAGGTAGGGGCTCAACGATACATTTTTGCACACAAACTCTAAATTTTACCTTCCTCACCCAGGCCTATTAAGTGTAACTATACGAATAACCTGATTATATGGTAAGCTGCGTAGCACTGGAAAATAGTTAAATGACTTAATTTAAGGGGTAGAGATGAAGAGGGTAAATTAAAAGCGAGTGGAGAGAATGGAAAGACTACACATAGAAAATCGTCCCCAGTGTACCCGGCTAGGATTCGAACCTAAACCTCTTCGTCACTGGAAACTAAATAATTATATTGTGAGCTCGATTGATCTAACCGTGCATTATTTTTACTGTACAATTAAATTTCTCTTCCTTGCTCCTACATGGCCTACCTAGATGTTGCCAATCACTATGATGCATTTCCTTCATCGTGTTGCATTGGATTAGCTAGTTAATATTGTGCTGTTACAAACGCACACCTGAAAGAAGGAATATAAAACCGCTGCGTGGAATGAAAACAAACACGGTGCATCCTATAATCAAACATATAGGTCTCTCGCCCCTGGGATTGTGCCTTGTGTACTGCGTGTTGCGAGGCGGGGACCGATCAGGGACATATTAGACTCTGTTGCCTGCTAGTTAGCAACTCCTTCTACTGCACTGCGCTGCGTGTTGCGAGACGGGGACCGATCAGGAGCTTATAGGACGGTGTTCGCACTCACAAATTTTTGTCGAACACTTTAGGGCAGTGTGCAAGAACGTTAGTGAAAGCTTAGAGGTGGTACCGAGCACACTATCACTCCACCTTGTAACCTATGATGACGCAAGCAAACCCATGCTAGTGTCCACTTAGCATCCACTTAGGGTTTGACTTTGTCATCCTCGCGCTGTGGGCAGGATCATCAAGGTGTTGTGCCCTTAAACGTTATCCAACCCTCTATGATATACTATATTGATTAAAATACTGGTGAGACTGTAAAAACTTAAACTTCCCTCTAGATGAACTTAAGCTTATTGAGTTTGAAAAAATCAAATTATCTAAAGCACAATTTCTAAACCCCAGGTTGTATAATTAATGTACATACACATTAATGCAATCTAATAAAGGTAATCCTTTTAACATTTCAATACTAGAGTAAAGTTGTAGGATCTCACTTACAATTTAACGGCAAAACTAACTTTCATTTATTGCGTATAACCTGAATGGGTAGTAAGACTCGGTACTAAAAAATAATATATATATATATATTTGTAAAATCATCATTTGACTTACCTCTATAAAAATGTGATTAATATCCCAAATAACGCCGGTAGGCATGCGGACTGAGGCGTCAGTCTCTTATTGCCTGTTTTCCCGGTGATTAATAGGTGGTGGTTTGAACCCCGGCTGGATTTATAGAGGTGTTTATTTCATTAAATAAATAGCTTCTCGCGTTCCTTAAAAGTAGATGCATGTTCCCTCCCTTTAAATTATACGTTACTCATCCCTAAAACATTAATGTAATTAATATTACAGTATATGCTTAATATTAAAAAAAACTGATAGTGAGATGCAACGAGGGAAAAAATACGGATGGCTCGGATGGGTAGTAAGACGTGAAGTACCAATAATGACCTGTTGGGGATCCAGTTTGTTGAACATTTGTCACTGTTTATCGATATAGAATTTGTTGTCACCGCCTAGTGGCCTAAGCAAATTTATGAACCATTGTCGAATTGTGTCTTGTGATTGGACTCAAATTAAATTAAATTTTTTCACTTTTTATTCGTAACTATGCCAGTTTCTTACTATTAATAGCGTGTGTATAAATCATATTTCGGGGTATTTCACTTGAAATGAAACCAAATATTGAAAGATTAGATTATTTACGAATCATGGTTAAAAACTTTGTTCACTTGCACAAGAAGTAATTCACATAAAGGATTCAAGTTGACTATATCTATTGACCAACCCTAACAAATTAAAATTAAGGTGTTTATAATATTGGAGATATTGAGTTATAAAATAAAAAACAATATAATTATCATTTAATTGATTTGTAATAATAAAAAACAAGATTATTCGATGCTAAAATCGAATGACCGAAAGTTTAAAAGCCATTAAGTTTTCAGTTTTACTTTATCAAACTAAATATATTAGGTAATAAAAACACGAACAAAAAATAAACCTGTACTTAACATAGTTTTTTTCTATTTTTGATACATAAATTATGCTGAAGGTATTCATTATTTTTATGACTTGTTATTAATATTGAAGCAATCAACTATACTCGGATATATTAAATGAAATATATTTAAAATTAAATGTTAATATAAAATCCTATCTTTATTCAGAGTCAATATATCTTAGACTCGCTTTGCTCGTTGGAGGCTACGGCCCCAAAACCCCAGTGAGGTTTCTTTGCAAGCGAATGTAAACTAATGTAATTCCAGAGCCGTTTTTTGATAGGCCTTACCGTTTAGCCACTAGAGACCTCTAAAGAAAGGTACGCACCGACTTTAAAGTTGCTCCACTATTTTGAAATTTTTTCAGTGGTTAAAAATTAAATTTTTTAACGTTTTGGAATTTTCCCGTCGGCTACAGGATAAAAACTATAAGTTTGCCAAATTTCAAGTCTCTAGCTCATCTGTAAGTGAGTAAACATTAATGTCAGTGAGTGAGTCAGCCATGTGGCTTTATAAAAGTATAATTAAAAGTTGTTATAAAATAAAATCTTGATCTTAAAGTCAATATAGTCTAAACTAAATGGTAATAGGAAATCGAATATGTGTATCTTAAGGATAAAATGCTTTCAATTAAATGTTGATATAAAATCATATATATATATATATAATATAATTTGGTTTAAGTGTTGATATTAAATAAAATCTAAATATTAAAATCAAGGTTTGATTATTTTTATACAACGTAATAAAATAATATTTTCGAAAATATTCTAAAAAATATCACATATTATTAATGAAGGAATTTTGTTCAAGTATTTCGTTACACAATGAGCTATGAAAATAGACAATTAACATTTTACATCATGTAAACTACAAAGAAATGTTTTACAAATGATTAAATATCTGATATAAAGGTGGCTTTCAGTCAAAATATGTTCATTGATTGTTGTTGCTCATTGTGTAACTAACTACTTGAAATATTATTTCCTTCATCAATAACGTTGAAAATATAAGAATATGGACCTTAAATTCCAGTAAGCTTATTAGGGCTTCTAACACTATCAAAAATAAAGTAATATTATTACAATAATAGTATACATCTTAGTACAAACATGTTCCTAGTCCTTAGGTTGGGGTAGGAAGGGAACTTGAGAAAAGGTAAGTGTTTTTGCAGTTTTTACATCAAAACATTTTTGTGGTCAAAATTAATCAAATATTACTTAAGTCAAAACAAAAGAGTTTAATTTTCTTCATATGGTGGTATCAACAGTTGTTGAGTGTCTGTCAAGGGTGTCACGGAATTTATTGAAAACTTTTTCTCTAAATTAAAAATAATTGTCATTTAATGCCGCTATGCTCATGACATATTCAACAACTGTTGATACCACCATATGAAGAAAATTAAACTATAGTTTGTACTGAAACTATATTTTATTTATTTTGACCAAAAAAGTGTTTTGCTATAAAAATTGAAAATTCCGTTCTTTTCTCGCTTTACTTACATCCCCACTTTAATTTATTAGCTCAATCATGCAAAATTGTAATACACAGTTCAAATACAAATTGGAATATGGGTTGACACAAATAATATGCCAAATGACAAAAATCCGACAATGGTTTGTAATATCTTAAAAATTGTTTGCTTCGCTTTACGTCCAATGTCAGCTTTGCCGCTCCTTTTTTCAAGGTTTGTGAAAAAGAAAAGAAAATAGGTCAAGTCACGTCGGCTATCTTGGATTGCCATCATTATTTATACATACATACAACAACGTACAATTTGAGTCATGTTGGTGTTTCAAATAGTCAACTTTATTATGTTTAAATAAATTAATATCGAAATTGACTTTATCAAAATGACCGCCATCACAAGAACTTGAAAAATAGGGAGTTTATGCTATTGTCGATATTCCGCGCTTTTGTTTGTCTTCGTTTCGTCCTTTTCTTACTATCGTTAGCCATCTATAGAAGATTTGGTAATATACTTTTTACTCCTTTTTACTCCTATACTGCACCAAAAATCAACAGCTAATATGACCAACATAATCTATTGCTATCAGTAACTTTTTCTCTTTAAAGACATCGCCCATCACAAGTATTGTCTAGTAGTAGACTTGGGTGCTGAGGGATTGGTTAAAGTGACGTCATAGCCACAAAGCAATGTTGTGTAGAATCCTGTTCCAGGACTTGCGCAATTTAGGAGTAATAAGACTATTGACACGCTTGTTTTAGGGTCGAACACAGCTTCCATTTGTAATGTTCTATGGTTATATTTAGTTTAATGTTTGCATTAAAATAACTTTTGGTTATTGGCTTTTGTTTTGTTTTATATCCCCTTGAATTCTTAAATGCCAGTAAATAAATTTGTGAAAATTTTTGAAAGGTTATTTAGGTTCAGAAAATGAATGAATATGCAATGTATTTTTATAATTAAATGTGATTTTACTGTGTTTTAAACCTAATTTCATAAAAAAGTTATCCATTCAGTCAAATGCTGTTTTCAATTAAATTATGCCAATTTATAGTTAGCCCTAAACGAAGTCTTAGTAAAAAAATCTAGCGTCCGAATTCAAAATCATAAGTTTTTAAAATACACAATAAAATCAGAATTATTTGATTGAAGTGTGGGTTGTTTTTATGATCAGCCATTCTTAAGCCTGACAGTCTGACTGTTAATATGCATCAGTATTTACGAGACCTTACACGGTCAGTCTTCGTGTCATTATTTGTATCAGTCTCAGCTCCTACATGCACCCGACTCAGTGGCGTAGTTGGCTAACGCGCTAGTCGTGTTGAGCTCGACTGCTGAGGACGGGTAGATAGAGGCTCGAATCTCGGTTGGGTGAACTGGGGGTGGTTTTTCCTAAATTGTTTTCCACTCTCCCTCCACGAAAATGCGGGTTCACTTCCTCTAATTCAACCTTCCCAGTTCCTAATCCATTAGAGCAATTAGTACTTAAAGCGTATAACCCGAACGGGTAGTAAGACGCGGTACTAAATATATATAGCTCCTGCATGCAACGCGCAACAACACGGATGATAAGAAAAGAGGCGTGTTCAGTCTATGTTTGCTACTGAGACTGAACGAAATACTGGGCAAGCGCACACGGCCAGTCTTACTGTCAATATTATTGTCAGTCTCTCCCAACACTTGCAAGAATGATGGACTGAGACTGACGTGATCAGAAAATTCGAATCACATCAGTATTTTAGTCAGTCCGGCCATCAGTTCATCAGTACTGCCCCTACACGATCAGTCAGACTGTCAGTATTAGTTATTACTTTTATAAATACTGACATTCTGACCGATCGATCGTGTAAGGGCCCTATAAAGGTTCATGTTTTTCTTGTCTTAGTATATCAGAAAGGATTTATAAAAAAAAAGAAAATATATTCAGCTTAGTTGACCTCGGTAGTCTTAGGTTAAAGTTCTCGCCTAAGTCCCCGATTATCATGGGTTCAGACCCAGCTGACGTTGAAACATTTTTCTTGAGCTATAGAAGTCCGTAGCACAACTTCCTTCGGAGGGAAGTAAAGCCGTTGGTCCCAGGTCGATTGTGGCATGTAAAAGAACCCTGGAAGGTATGTGAAATACCTTTATGGCAGAATTGGTATGCTCTTCCACTCTCGCTCATATAAATTAACGTGTACTGATGTAACAAGTCGGTTCATAAAGTGAACATTAAATACCTAAAATAAATACATGTTAAATTCAAAAAAATAATAAAAGTACATGCTAACATCGACTTAAATGGCCTAAACTAAGGGAACAGTTAGATTATGGAAATTTAAAGTAAAAGCCCTGTCATCCTCCTGAACATTGTCTGGGAAATTTGAATTAGCAAACCTACCCACAATGCAATCAGTTAGCTGGCCTTCTAAGTCACTGTTAGAAATGCAGTTTATAAAATAAGTAACGCAAATTAGCGTAAATCAATCAAAATGGATACATAATAACGTTAGAAAATTTCCTTGTAAGAAATTGTTGGACAACATAATATATTACCATATTTTTAACCCGCACCATTAGACATACGGACTTAGATTATCTTGTTTGGCGGCAGTGGTGGCTCGTGTATCGGCACTGCGGAACTGCAGCACCCCCTACTTCCACTTGATATTATCGATAACATTTAATATAATGAGTCCTTTTTTCTTTAATTCTTTCTTGATTTTTGTAGTACAATATATATTCCTTAAGCTTAATGTCAGTACTTAAGTAACACTCCCCCAGTTTATAAAAAGATACAAAAATCTTTGTATGGAACTGTGCGCTTCACAGTGTCAGCGATGTGGTGTTTGACTGTTGTGCACATGCGCACATAAGAGGGGAGTGGGGAGGAAGGTGGGACTGCTAGGTAGGAAGAGTACTGTTGCTCTCGCAGTGCCGGCTCTGGCGTGATGGTGGAAAGAAGTTTATTTTTACTCAGCGTGTGTTGTGCTTAAAAACCGTGTACCATATTCTTGAATGTGATAAAGTGTAGAAGAGTGTAGAATTAGATTATTTTGCTTCCAGCTATTCTATTTGATTCATATTTTTCCGGTTCTTCTATTTAATATTAAATGCGCCTGCAGTGATTTCAATGGATAAAAATTTCCTCAATTGTCATCCAGAGATCAAGGAGAAAATTATTGAACTTTTTGTGCAAATTAAAACAAGAAGAATGGATTTCATTTTTTAATGAATAGCTCAAGCTTGAACTGTAACAATTTAAGTTAAAGTAAGTAAAAAAATGTTGATTTTTTTGTTAATATTTTATCAAGCTGTTGATTAAATTTTCTTTTTATACATGTTATTTTCCTTTTACATATTTTAAAACAAAGGCTAAAAAAATTCTGGAGCAGCACCCCCACTAATTTTAGCTACGAGCCGCCACTGTTTGGCGGTTACTGTACGTGAAGGCTAGGATTTGAATTTCAGCTGGGTATAGGCTCTACTGCTTAGAATATATATAATGGCCCTAATAACTTCAAGCAAATGCTGATGCACTCGTTTAAATTCTACCTTCATACCTGTACCGTAAGTGTTTAATATTCTAATATTCTAGACGGCTAATAAGACGTGGAGCACGGATTCTGGAAAAGGTTGATGAATTTTTTTTACCTTCTCTTGGGGAAAAAAAAAAACGAACTCGAGATTTTGATATATGTCGACTTTTGGGACTCTCTGAAACCGAAAAAGTAGTTTTTGCGTGCGATCTGTTTGTTTGTATGTCCGTCTGTCTATATCTCGAACTAGAGCCGAAACCATTTTACCGATATGGCTTAAGCTTGGTATCTGGTATTTTTGGGTTTTTGGGAATTAGATATCCAACCCTAAAACTAAGGATAGCTTACTGAAGAGAAAAAAGAGAAAGAAAATGGAAATTTTCATGAAAATTATTCTGAGGGCACTATACACATGCAGAAATTTCAAAATTTTGATAATATCTCCATAACTATTTGAGATACGAAATACTATACTATTGTAAATATGTAGTACTATTAAATATTAAACTCTTTTGAATGAAATATATTTTTATAAAATCAATGGTTTCTGAACTATAAGTTAGTATTTTTTTATTCAAGTCTTTGAAAATGAACTTGATTGTTATGCTCTTTGGTGTACAAAGATACTCTTTTTTTTTTCTCAATCTACCTGTATCACTGTATATTTTTAAATGTATGCTATTAATCACAACTTGTGAATGTGTGGAATGCCAGGCCTCCACCGTGGTTCGGATCCCACGCTAAACTGTAGGTCCTCCGTTCCATCTCACAATCACACTACCATTACACATTAGCTTAAGTGCGTATAATCCGGACGGGTAGTAAGACGCGGCGCTAATAATAATAAAAATAATAATACATTTATGTTCTTTGGTGGAGCATTTCTGCATCAGTATGTATTATTTCATTTCACAAATTCTACAAGTTTTTAGTAGCTGTCTCTATTGTAAGATTAAATAGAAAGTCTGCGCGGTGCACTGTACCCTTTAAATTTCATATTGATTCGTTCATTTAGCCAATTGATAAATATCATTTTAGAAAACATTTTAAAATTATGAAATTTAAGTGAGAAGCGTAGCTTGGTATTAGATAAGACTTAGATAAGAAATATTTAACTTAAATTTATTTAAATTGAACATCCTTTGAATACAACATTTAATATCCAAGTATTATCTAATATGAATTATACATAATTAGGATGGATGTCTACTGTGCCAGTAAAAGTTTGTAAGTCATGTTTTAAAATTGTCTCTACTTATAACATGACCTATAAACAAACTTGACTTGAAGCAGTACGCCTAATTTCGCCTAGATGTTTACTAATTGGGATAAGTAGGGCGAGAAAATAGTCGATTAATTCGTCAGAACTGCCAGGTATCGAACCAGAGTTTTCTAGACTTGTGGTCAACTGCTCTAACCACTTAGCTACGAGGAGGTGCTCTGTTATCACCAAGTTAAATAGAGTATGTCGAGGGAGAGGGGAGGAGTTGTTTATGTAATTACAGGTCAAGTCACCTCTCTCACACTATCAAGAGCCAAATAACTGAGTTACAGAAAAACGGGGTAAGCAATTGAGAAATTGGGATTCCAGTCAAACACACTTAGAACAAAGGAAGTGTCTTTGAGTCACAGAAGAAAACTACTTCGTTGCTGTTGCGAATAACGCTTCTAAAGAGTCACGCTAAAACACAAACCTGCGCTGTCATATAGTTATTGGAGCGAAAAAGGTGTGTTAGTATGTTTTAACGATCATTTGAACATTAACTTGCAGTGATAAAGAAGTACAATAGAGTTGAATTGTGAGCTTAGTGGACGTTGTGTGTGATTTTTTATTTTAACCTGGAGTTTATGTTATCGTAGAATGGTATTAGGAGCTTGTGTCAATTGGTACGTTTACTAAGGTTTTAACTTCTTTGTCGATAGTGAAGTGGAATATTTTGAAAGTTAAAATTGATTTTTAGTTAATGAATTTATGTGGAGTTTATATACTACGTGATTTGAAAATAGTGTAATAATCAAAGGAGTGATCGCTAAACGTTCAAAGGATACTTTTTTTGTGGGTGAGTTTTCGTTCCGAAATGGCAACATTGTCATTGTGACGAGAAAATAAATGAATAGATATAAATTGTTGCTCTTTGTAAATGGCTTGTAGTGGTATGTTAAATAATTCAATTTGTCATTTACGTGAGTAAAATCCCTGTATCCCATTTTAAACTTAGTTTGTGGGATAAAAATTGACTCTTTAGTGATAAGTAAAGGGAAGATTATATAACTTACAATTTTGCTACAAATATATATCTGGGATACTTTCTTTAAACTCTGCTGGGAGTATCAAAGCCCTATCTCTAAACATGACTCCAACATTCGGCTCCCTACGCCTGACCAAGCGTCTACCGCGGGGCGCATGCGTATGTCTCGGCGCTTTCCTACTCGTCCTAGGCGCCGTGCTCTTGTCGGTGATCGCGACCTTAGAGCCGGGGTATAACGCCGGGAGTCACCGACATCACTGGTGGGAGATCACCAGGAGGCTGAGCGCTGCCCTCTTAGGCGTGGGCGTCATCTTGTTAGTCATCGTCGCGGTGGCGACGACCACTGCTCGGGTGTCCACCCCCAGGAGACTCCCTATCGTGCACGCATGCGCTCTGGTGATCAGCAGCCCATTCCAGGTAAATGTTTGGTTGGAACCAAACAACAGGCGAGTAAGATCAAATGTACTTTAATCACTTACAAACTAACTTTTATTAGTGTGTTTGGACTATATTTCTTACAGACTTATTTCAACACGCGTAAAAGAAATCAACATATTTGAAGTACTTAGATTGTAAATTTTACACCTTCCGCTCAACTCTACTTATTTCTTCTCACCTTTTTTATTTCTCTCCTTCTTCTCATTTCTCACTCAATACTCTTTCCTTCACTGTCTTTATATCAATACTATTACCTTCTCTAACTCTACTCTTTCATTTTATTTCTCTTTCCCCTGTACTGTCTGTCCTTCATTCTATTTTTTTTTGTTTTCTACATCTTTCTCTCAATCACCCTCTCTCTTTCTCAATATTTCTCTCTATCAATCTTTCTCTCTCTTTCTCACTCTCTCAATCTCTCTCAATCTCTCTCTCTTTCTCTCTTTCTCAATCTCTCTCTTTCTCTCTTTCTCAATCTTTCTCTTTCTCTCTTTCTCAATCTTTCTCTCACTCTCAATCTTTCTCTCTCTCAATCTTTTTCTCTCTCTCTCAATCTATCTTTCTCTCTCTCTATCTTTCTCTTTCAATTTATCTCTCAATCTCTCTCTCTAAATCTTTCTCAATATCTCTCTCTCAATATATTTCTCTCGATCTCTCTCAATCTCTTTCTCTCAATCTCTTTCTCTCAATCTCCCTCTCTCAATCTCCCTCTCTCAATCTCCCTCTCTCAATCTCCCTCTCTCAATCTACCTCTCTCAAGCTCTCTCTCAAGCTCTCTCTCTCAAGCTCTCTCCCTCTCAATCTCTCTCTCTCAATCTCTCTCTCTCAATCTCTCTCTCTTCAATCTCTCTCTCCCTCTCAATCTCTCTCTCTCTCAATCTCTCTCTCTCAATCTCTCTCTCTCCCTCTCAATCTCTCTTTCTCTCAATCTCTCTTTCTCTCAATCTCTCTTTCTCAATCTCTCTTTCTCAATCTCTCTATATCGATCTATCCCTCTCTCTCCATCTCTTTCATCCCCTCTCCATCTCTTTCATCCCCTCTCCATCTCTTTCATTCCCCTCTCCATGTCCTTATATCTCCCTTGCCCTCTTCATCTTTCCCTCACTCTCTCCATCTTTCCCTCACTCTCTCCATCTTTCCCTCACTCTCTACATCTTTCCCTCACTCTCTACATCTTTCCCTCACTCTCTCCATCTCTACCTCACTCTCTGCATCTCTCCCTTGCTCTCGCCCTCTCTCAATCTCTCTATCGACCTCTATTAATTGTTTTTTCTCTCTCACCATATTTCAATTTCTTTCTCTTTCCATTTCTTTATCTCTCTCACCCTCACTCCATCTTTCTCTCTCTCTTGTCTTCACTCCATCTCTCTCTTTCTTTCTCTCTCAACTTCACTCCATCTCTTTCTCTCTCTCTCAACTTCACTCCATCTCTTTCTCTCTCTCTCGCCTTCATTCCATCTCTCTCTCACCTTCACTTCATATGTCTCTCACTCTTTTTCCATCTCTTTCGTTCACTATCCCTCCAACTCTTTCTTTCACTCTCTCTCCATCTTAATTTCACTCTCTCTCCATTTCACTATCATTCTCTCTCTCACCCTTTCTATTTGTCTCCTTCTCTCATCAGCTTTCTCTTTGAATAAAGCTCTCCTTATAACTCCCTTTAAACCGAATAAAGCTCTCCTTATAGCTCCCTTTAAACCGTTATTCTCTTTTCACCTCCCTCCATATCCTTCACTCTTTCCACCTCCCTCCATATCCTTCACTCTTTCCACCTCCCTCCATATCCTTCACTCTTTCTATCTAATTATTTTCATATCACTCTCTCCACCTCACTCTCGTCACCTCTATCTCGCCCAACCTCACTCTCGTCACCTTTATCTCGCCCAACCTCACTCTCGTCACCTTTATCTCTAAACACTCTCGCCACCTTTATCTTTCTCAACCTCACTCTCACCACTTTTATCTCTTTCAACCTCTCTGTCCCTCCACCTCTATGTATCTCCAACTCTATCTCTTCACCTCTATCTTTCTCCACATCTATATATATCCACATATCTCTCTCTCCACATCTATGTGTCTCCACCTCTATGTCTCTCCACCTCTATGTCCCTCCACATTTATGTATATCCACCCACTCTGTCTCCACCTCTCTCTCCACCTATCTCTCTCTCCAACTCTCTCTCCACCTCTCTCTCTCTCCACCTCTCTCTCTCTCCACCTCTCTCTCTCTCTCCAACTATCTCTGCACCTCTCTCTCTGCACCTCTCTCTCTCCACCTCTCTCTATCTCTCCACCTCTCGCTCTCTGCACCTCTCGCTCTCCGCACCTCTCGCTCTCTTCACCTCTCTCTCTCTTCACCTCTCTCTCTCTTCACCTCTCTCTTTCTTCACCTCTCTCTCTTCACCTCTCTCTCTCTTC
>CABFVX010004171.1:10883-54813 GCA_902151425.1 Timema shepardi | reverse complement strand
CCCTCTCTCTTCTCTACGTTTCCCCCTCTCCCTGTATCCCCCAAACTCCTTTTCTCAATCTCTCCATCTTTCTCTTTCCCCTTCTCTCTCTTTCCCCTTCTCTCTCTTTCCCCTTCTCTCCTTTTTATTATTTATATTTTTCTTTATTTCTCTCTCCTCCTTTACCTCTCCCTATTTCTTTAATATATCTTATTATTCGTCACCTTTTTCCTGCCATACTTCTCTTTCACACTTTCTCTACTCTTAGCATACTTTTCCTACTATCCCAGGACAAATTTATATATATGATTAAAGAAAAGCGGACAGTTCCAAATTCTACTCTTAACATTCTCAATTTCTTTTCTGAGTTCTAGTATTGGTGGCAAAATCTGAGATTAAAAAAAACTTTTCTTCTCCAGGTACATAATGCTTATATATATATGGCCTATATCAGGTCTACTCTTCAAAAATTTACACGTAGCCCAACCCTGCTAAGAAAAGCTGAAATTTAGGTATAGCTATTTTAATTATAGAAGGAATGTCAAAACTTGAGAGTTAGGCTATGTTTGAATAAATTTTGACCAACTTTTGTAAATGCATACAGCCCTTGAACACCTATTTAATAATAATAATAATAGGTTTTATCTAATTGTTACATTTCCGTACTAAGTTGGTTAACTTTTCAAATAAGAATGTTGTTTGAGTCAATTACTTAGGAAATTACACCTTGACACGTGAATTAATCCCGAGTGTTAGTGCGCCGAATCTCACCCAAATTCATCCTGTGCCTAGTCATACATTACTCATTATATTAAGGGAGAGTCCATGATGAACGTGTGAGATCGTCAGATTTTCGGATTTATTTGAAACACGACCACAGTGACTAGTCGACTATTCGGGCTGTATAATTGTCCAAGACTATTGAACAAGTTGTGTTTATACAAAACACAACATATTTGAAATAAGATTAAATGGGGCTCACAAAATGTTGCTGTGCATTTTGGATTTGGGATAGTTCTCAGATAATTCAGTTGGTAGAGTAGTGATGGCGTTTTAAACCAAAGGGCTGGGGTTTGAAACCAGGTCTGGGCAATTTAATCGATTATATTAATAATTAATTATGTCTATATTATTAAAACATTTCTATGATTATTGAACCCCCCCTGACCCCTAACCTAACAACCATCCTAAAATATGAAAGGCTACTTTCTTTATTTGTAATCTAGACTCTAGACTACTTTTCTCAAAGTTTTGGTGATGGAGGGCCGCCAAATGGAAGCTATGCGCACGGGTAGGGGGGGACCACCGGGGGTTCTGGGAGAAGGGGGGGGGGAGGGGGGATTGGATGGAGTTGTTTGAAAGTTATACAAGAAAAAATTTATTTTCAGGCAATTCCATTTTGCGACTATAAATAAAAGCTAAAATTTAATTTACTAAATTAAATGTTGAAAAAGAGAATCAAATTACATTGAGTTAGGAAGTAATAGTTTTTTTAAATTATGTTTAGCATTTTAAACCTCATAATTTATTATAATTAAGTGTTCAGATTCGTTGATGGTTGGCACAAATTTACTTTTCTATTTGACGTGTACTTTCCAAGAAAAGAGATAAGGCCTACAGCATATTCTAACTATTTCATATTAGTTTGGCCTTATTCTTTTGCGTTTCAAATGTTTGTATCATATGTTATCAACATTATTTAATCATTATTATTACTCAACTTCCCAGAATCCTGCTGACCCCTTCATAGACTGTGGTGGACCACCAGTGGTCCAAGGACTTTACTTTACGAAACACTGATCTAGATGTTAGAGGGGGCTTGGGAAGTGGGAAGGAAGAGGGGAAGATGGGAGTTCCCCCTGCGGAAAGTGGCTGACCTCGGAAACCACAACCATACGACTGACTTTCATTTGTTTATCTCTCATCTTCCTTCTGCCAACCTGCTTTCCACACTTAGCAAATATATTTCTATAATTATTAGCGCATATCACTCGCGGGCTAGAGTTTATAATATTTGGAGCTATTTAGGCTCCAAATTGTTCTGAAATTTTCTCGCGGCTAAAACAACATGCAATATCTGTCAAGCAACTTATTGTGCAAGACAAATTTATTGTATTCGACGAATTGAGTTTCAAAATATATTTGTTTAGATAAAATTGTGATTATTTGTACTTTAAAATTCAAAGTTGTAAGAAAGTTTTCAAACTGATCATATTGTTTTAGAAACTTTATTGAAGAAGACTAACTATTTTTGATAGCCGGATAAGTAATTAGGCTCCTTTAAAAACCTGCAAGTGTTGGCAAGTGTTTTTTTACTCTTTTTATCTGGTAACTCAAGATGTCCACAGCGCTGAATGGAATACGCAAGGCTTTAAGTAATATTCGTATGTTCACACCGCAAGATTGTGAACTCTAGCTTCTGTTATCTGTGAGTTCACTAGTCACATTAATATCCGCATCGTTGGGGGGGAAGAAACAAGGCTCTGTCTTGAGTATTTAAATTGTAGGCCTACTCGTGTGTCCACACAAACTTGTGAACTACTGCTCTTGTTATCTGTGATATCGCTAGTTCCATTATTGTTTACAACGCTGGATGGAAGACTCAAGGTTCTAAGAAATATTCACGTATTCAAACAAATGTTTGAACTCCTATTAACTGTGAGCTCGCTGGTTCCATTAATATATGCAGCACTGAATTGAAGAGGTAAGGCTCTAAATAATATTTATTTGTCCACACCACGAACATTAATTTTGAGCTCTTGCTCTTGTTTTCTGTGAATTCAGTAGTTCATTAACTGTCCGCAGAACTGGATTTAAGATGCAAGGAAGGCTCTACGGAATATTTATTTGCCCACAACACACACGGGTAAACTTTTGCTCTTATTATCTGTGAGCTCCCAATTTCCACTACTGTTTGAATGGAAGGCTCAAGGCTCTAAGGAATATTTTGTGATTCCACACAAACTTGTGAACGCTTGTTCCTGTTTGTTTGCCGACAATGTCTTTGCGTGATCTTTCGACGCTAGTGGAATGCGTCGCTGGGTGCTGTTGTTGCGTGTTCGGTGCGGTGATGGTCGCGATCGGGCTCGTGGCGGTGTGCGTCATGAGCACCGTGTATGGCAAGCCCTCGGAATACGAGAACCACCAGCTGACGGGTAAACAGATAGGCATGGCCCTCATGGGGCTCGGTTTCGTCACTCTCCTCTCTGTGGGACTGTATGGGACCATCAAGTACTTCAACAGGAGGATGAGGAGGAAGCAGATACGCAGACACTTTCAGGAGCAGTTGAGAGTAAGTACCTATCTTTATTTGGGCTCTTTAAGGTGAGCTCTTCTCTACAAGGCATCAGGTCCTTCAAAAAGGCTAGAGACGCTCGATAAAGTGGTACTCTCGAAAAAGCTGTTCCTTCGATAATCTCGGGCCCTCGACAAGTTTAATCAAGCCTTCTATCTATTAATTTACCCCATAACTTTCCTTTGAGTGGCAGAAAAACTGTTTCACGTAAAAGACACTCTATTTATATCTTACACTATTATAATACTCACAAGGATACGGACAATCTTTCATTTCATTTTTATAATTTAACACCGCGTCTTAATACACGTTAGGATATTACTCTTAAGTACTAACTACGCTAATGGGCTAGGAATTGGGAAGGTCGAAGGTGTTGAGCTAGACTGCCGAGGACGGGGAGATCATGGTTCGATACCACCGGGTATACTGAAGGTGGTTTTCCTAAGCGATTTTACACTCTCCCTCAACGCAAATGTGGGTTCACTTCTTCAATATTCAACCTTCCCAATTCTTAACTCATTAGCATATTTAGTACTTAATCGTATAGCCGAAGGAGTAGTAAGACGCGATTTTAAGTATTATTGTTATTCCCCCAAATACACAAGTCTAGATAATTCCTTTTACCAATTCCTTTAAATTATTATATCATGACTGCATCATATTCGAGATACTTTTTTTTAGATGTTTACGAATCTCTCCAATTTGATAGAGTTCGAGCGTCCCATCCCTATGATACTTTACGTTATAATGTATTTTTGAACGCATGGAAGGTTAAGTAAGGTTAGGAAAGTATGACAATATGTTTACACATTATGAAACCTATTATATATGGCCAGGGTTAGGTCAAGGAATTCGGAGGCCCAGGCCACTTGAAAAATAGTTTTTATTATTTTTTTGTATTATGAACGTCTCAAACAAAATTAAAACCATGTTCACAATCATATATTATTTAATAATTGGACAAAATAAACAATAGACCTACGTTGAAAGGTCATTTTAGATATATTTGATGTTTATATATTTACATATCGAAATATTTAGATTATGATTAATAATAATAATGAAAAATTATTTGCCAAATCATGAAATATATTTAAGTTTTCAAAGGCTCTACAAAATCATAATTTTCAAATTGCCATTGTTAATACAACTCACATAAGGACTTGGCTTGTTTTTTTTCCTAATGTTGACACAACTTGATCAAAAGACAACCGTCGTGTTATGTCACTTTCCATTGATAAAATAACTTAATAATTTAGCTTATTTTCGCCCAACAAAGAACGGAGTCTGTTTTTCAAATAGGTTTTCAGTCACGGAGTGGTGGGGGAAATGAGCAGCCCAGTACTATATAGCGTCAGCCATTCTCCTCCTGCGGGTTTCCCAATCCAAACCCAACATTTCACTTTCCAAGTGTCACCTCCTACTGGCAGTCTTATATTTTGTTAGTTTCAAATATTCTAATGAGATAATTGAAGCAATAAAACATTCAATGTGCAGGATATCCTAGGGGGAACCCCTTCTAACTCGGGGCCGGGGCCATGCGCCTCCCCCCTAGATCCCTCCTTAATCCGGCCCTGTATATGGCATTATTTTAATATCAAACTCATGTGGGGTTTTCCGTAGGCTTAAAGATGCGTTGCTAAAAAAAAGACCCTTATCTTTCCAACCTAAAAGCAGTAGGAGACACAATTACAAATTAAGGCGATTGACCCTCTTAATTTGGCGAGGAAATGCAGAGTCATGGGAACAAATGGTTATATTTAAGGATTTTTATTGTTTTGCAATTTTATTTTCGGAAACTGCTTGTTTAAAAATAGAAGCATGTTGATTAAGGCAGCGGCTCCTGAACTTTCTCGACTCGCGAACCCCTTTCACAAACATCTGAGCTGCACCAACCCCTGGTAAATATCCATAACAACTCATTTAATTTTATACCTTTTTTTTATTAAATTTAGTTATTAATTGTAATCAAAATGTTTAATATCTTTAAATAAACCTACTATAGCTCGGTAGGTACTTTGGGATACCCCACCAAATATAATTGAATAATATTGAAACTACTTAAATACAAGTTCAAATAATTATACATTTGTTTTAAAAATTAAAACTACAATTAAATAAGCAAAGTACTGTAGTAACATTTTCTTAACTTTACTGTCACAATATTATCACATTTCACAGGTTTCTAAAGTGGAACTGGAAATCGCTGCCTTGACTTAACTGAAATACCCTCCTTTAATCACAAAAATCCATACCAATTTAAGATTCAATTTTTTTTAAAATTTAACAGCTACTCACCTCTTAACGTGACTTAGAAGGAAGCTCTTTCTTTGAATGGCACATAGCTTTAAAGTCAGGAACCACAGACGATAAATAAAGTATCAAGTCACTTTCAGCATTGAGCCTGTTTCTGTATCGATTTTTTAAATAGGCATATGAAGAAACAGTTTATCGTTGAAATACGTAAAAGAAAATAGTAGCGAGGCTGTAATAGCTTTATTCTTTAACAACAATGAGAACTCCTTTAAACTTAACCAGAAATGTATTAATGACAAAGATTTATAGCTTTTCTTTAGTTCAAAATAAATGGAAATTTCAATGAGCTGCTCTTTTTCACTTACACTTAATGTGGAGGATTTCAAAACTAATGTCTCTTACAGTGGATTGCGAATTCAATTGTTATTATTGGACATGGCTGGGAAATATTTTCTGAAGGTTTTTCCAAGTCCCTTCAAGTGTTCTATAACCACGTTCTTTACATTTTCGTCCAAATAAACCTGATTTTCTACCATGAACTCGTGAAGGGTATAAAAGCACTCCTTTTGATTGCTAACTAAACACGTTTCCCAAAACTAATTTTTTTCATGAACGACTCGATACGTTCTTGCACAGTAAAAACGTTAATATTTGACCCCTGAAGGAAGAAGTTTAAACTGTTCATTTTTGAGCAAATGTCTGCCAATTAGGCCAAAGCCTTGAGCCACATTTAATATTGCATGCACTTTGCTTTGTGAAAGGGATGGTTGGTAAGAAAAATGAAAACTTCGTGTTTAAGTTCAAACAATTTTGTAAGCGTTCTCTACCGCTAGATAATCACCTGACTTCAGTTTGAGACTATAAACAGTTGTAAATGCTTCCCATTTTCTCACAAAGTGCTGCAAAAATCTGCCATTAGAGAAATATTTTGGCGAAACCATTGAAAGATTTCACAAAACCCCAGGGGGTTCACGAACCACAGTTTGGGAACCACTAGAATAAGTTATACTTTTTATATATACACACCTCCTCTATGATTTTAACAATTATCAAATATCGATAATTTTGACATTTTTCAATAGAAAACTGCCGGCTTCATAACAAAAAAAATAAGAAAATGTAACAATTAATAATCATCGATACATTATCTTAGAGGGGGCGTTGAAAATATTAACATAAACATTTGACTCGTTCTCGAGAAAACTGATATTTCCAAACGTATGGTTTTTCCGCAAGATGGTAGCTATAGTGCGTGCCATCAATGGTTTCCGTGATCCATCTGTTCTTGTTGGCGCGTAAGGATACTTTGGTCAGTTGTGAAGCCACGCCACGCCTTTCGCCCTCCCATCCACCATCTCACAAAATAGGTTTTAGACTTGCACTCGACAGGGCCAAGGGCCTTAAGCGGCCCATAAATATCATAAAAATATTGTTTTAATATAGAAACTAGGGCTTGGCGTGTGCATTAGGACTCGGGCAAGAAGGATCTCTTAGGAAATATAATACATACATAAGCTGTATATGGCTCGGGTCCTAGTCCAGGCTTAATTGTTCGGGTTTGACGTCACGTTTTATACAGGAGCGAATTTAGAGGAGTTTTTTCCAAGCAGTTGAATGAAGGCTAGAGAAAAACTTTTATTTTACCCTGGTTCCTGAGGTTGATATCTGTAAAATGATCCATTTCATATTAGCCTACGACTTTCCCAAGTCCAAAATTAGCCAACAGAATATTAAAAATCTTCCTGAGTAATATATTTAGGACATGTTTTTGAACTTCTGAGGCAGTCTGTGATAGCCTCTTAATATTAATTTAAACACTAAAATGGCAGTCCGTAATACTTATTTGAAAATAGGTTATCAACAAAAGGACTTTCCTCACCACAAGCGTAGATAATTATTATCAATGGTTTAGAATCATCCTCAAACCTCATGTTCTGAGAAATATTGAAAGTATGATAGGGTTATTCCCTAGAAGAGGTGTGTCATACTCGTTTGAGCATTAGGGCCACATTGAAAACTGAAAGGACTTAGGAAGCTTTTCAAAAAGTTGAATATTTTCATTATCTTAATTAAAAATAAATTTAACTTAGTAGCTTATTAATACAAGAGACTCTGCCTATTATTTTATTATTTTTTCACATAAGTTTGAAACCTTTTAATTGTAGCAATGGTGTAAATATCGGGCTAATCTTGTGATGGTAATTTTAATAATTGTTGACAAATGTGTGTCCGTCATGGAACACCTGTATTATGTGTTGCGCCATGGCATGTGATAAAACCACTGCTAACATACTTCTATGCTCCTAAACATTGCACTTATTTGGTGCGCAAACTCGAAAACATTTGGGATTGAGCCCTGTCTAATAGAGAATACGAATTTGGTACACAGACCTCACATTTTATATTTCTCTAAATTATACCAAATTCCCAGATACCATACTCCTAAGTATTGTATTCCTACGACTTTTATAAAAAGAAAAATAGTCACATTGCATGTTGGTTCATCACGAACCTCACATAATCATTTATTTGATCTCAAGTTGGGCATGCATGTTTTAGAAAAATATGCAAATTATGGCAACTTAATGTAACGGAACATGCCATACTCAAAAAAATGTAACTTTCCACTTCCGTCAAAGAATTCCAATCGCCTTGTGTAGTTTTATCTTGTAGCTCGATTCGTTCGGCTAAAGGAGCTGTTAAATTGGAACTATTCGTTCGCATACGACACATCTCTAATTTTGTAACTGTTTGGTTGATGTATCATTACACTCGCCGGAAGCAATGTATAATCAAGAATAAACAATTATAAATTAAATTATTTATGAAGTTACACATATCACACCATGAATTTGACCAAAATTAACGAGATCATATATTGAATTATGCGAAATATACCCAAATAAATGGTACGGAACTCCGTTCAGATTTTCTCACTCCATTGTTTAAAAATAGAGATATATACTCAAAACTAGTAATTTATGTTAAACGAAATAATATACACTGGCAAACCCGAGCACAAATTGCGCTATACTTACGTAAAACATTTTTTGACTCCCGGTTTTTAATTTTATAATTTTATTTTTAAAGAATTATTAAAGTCCTCATTTGTAAATTTGGACCATTAAAAAGATCAATATTGGGTCCACAAGGGTCAACACTTCGTATTAAAATTTTGAATTCCGGTTAAAATTTTCGACATCCTACTAGAAGTTGCACATCTTATGGTTATCGCATAGATATTACATTCCTCATTTATAAATTTAGACCAATAAAACAGATAAATGTTGACTATTGAGTCTAAAATGATAGAGATAGATCATTGCTGTACAAATATTTACCCTAAGAGGTTAAAGAAAAAATAACAAACTTTTTAAAAGACTTACTTATTTACTTACTCTATGGCATAATAGAATTATTGCGTTAAAACTGAAGTAGTATCTCTGTAAAACCAAAGCTCACAAAATTGTATTAGTATAGTTTCCAACATATCAGAAACTTTTGGTTTTGTAAAGAGATATTTCAGATGTAAGTTTTTTATTTTTCATAACACTACAATTTTGTAATGATAAGTTATTTATTATCTCAAATATTTGTGGAGATACGGAAATTTACACTTCTGTAAAGTACCCTAAAAGTCATTTTCATGGGAAAATGAAAATAGTAATTTTATTTATAATATTAATCAACGCTTAGATATTAATTTTAATCAAAATCGTCACTGCCGACTTTGAGAAAAATTGATTTTTTCTCTTTTCGCCCATTATTAAACTCCTTAATTTTAGGGTTAAACAGGTACACAGACAGATAGCATTGAAAAAAACACTTTAGTGTTCGTGGGGTCATAAAACGTTGATATCTATCAATACTTTCTGGTTAGATTTTTTTTGACCATCGCAATACTTTATTTTCCCTATTGTTCTAAAAGTTAAATATATATATTTGCATATAGCTTGAAAATGATTGGTTTTACAAAAATATGTTTCAATTAAAGATTTTTATTATAAATAGGCCTACATATTTGCAATGATAAGTAATCTCATGTATCAAAGAGCTATGGAGATATGATTAAAAAATAGTTTACGCATCAAACCGTAACCCTTAAAGTTATTTTGATGAAAAATTGAGTGTGGTCATTTTGTTTATAATATTGAACAATACTTAGAATGAAATTTAATCAAAAGCTTAGTGTTTCTCTTTTTCACACACTCGTATATAGCATTTAGCCACATCTTACATGGCCTACCCCTTACTTTTGATACATACACTCCCTTCATATATTTTCTTTGTTACTCAATCCACATTCCACACTCATCCTCTCAACATGCCCAAACAACGGAAGACGCTTCTTTCATATCGACCTGGTGGATTCCCTTTCAGATTGCACTTCTTCAGCACCCATTCATTACCGACACTCTACATACGAGTTTTTCCACATACATTTCTTATATATCTTATTCCAACATTCAACTTGATCTAGTATTTCTCCTGACAAACCCACGCTTTACATCCATAAAACATTGTTGGCGTACACACACATCAAACTACTCTTCTAAATGCATTCACCCGTCCGTAAATTTCAACAGCCATCCTTCCATTTTTATATAATATTCTTCCCAGATACACAAAATCATTCGCTTGCTCTAACAGTTTTCCATTTATACTAAGCCAACAATGATTTCCTGATCCGTCCTTATCAAAAATTATCACCGTATTTTTGGAGACATTTGTACGGAGATCCATTCCGCCTGTCACCACATTCAAACGAGGGAGCTTATTATACACCCTCACCCTCGCTATGTGAAACATTGCAATTAAATGGAATTCTCTATACGGCTATTTTTTTCAAATGACGTAACGCAGGGCTGGTTCTTGTCCTATTTATTTTTAATCGTTCAAATGAATAAATAAATAAAATTATAGAAAAAATATGAGAAGTAGTAATGGAATGAGATAAGTTACAACAGTTCCAGATGTTCGGTTAGTGATAGTTTTATAGAATATTTGAATTTTATGAGATGCAGCAAGAGTATTCGTCTTTGGTAGCCTATATCATAACAACTTTCATGCCAGTGATGTCATGGATATGAGGACAATGATGCTTATTATTTGAAATCGTAGGGTGGCGTAGATGGTTCTTTGCTGAACAAGTGAGATATCAAACAAACTTGTCACTTAGTTTTTGCGACCGAGATCCGTCAAAGAATCTTAATTGCCTTGTGTAATTTTATCTTGTAGCTCGATTCGTTCGGCTAAAGGAACTGTTAAATTTGAACTATTCGTTCGCGTACGATACATCTCTAATTATGTAACTGCTTGGTCGATGTATCAGTACAAGAGCTGGAAGCAATGTATAATCAACTTAAAAAAACATGAATATAATTTTGGATTTTCGTTCAATGTTTCAAAATGTAAATTAAAACATTAAATAATTGAAAAAAAATTCAAGATATGTTTATATAACAATCTAGAGTACTTTTTAAAGGATGAAAATGGATCATTGGCGTCGCGTCAGGGCAAGCAAGGCAAGTACTGCTTGCCTTTGATTGAATATATGTAATTATTTTATTGAATGTTTGCAAAAGCATTTTCCTGGTAATCATTTAAATGAATGACAAGCATCAGTGGGTTTGAAAAAAAAATCCCATACATGGCAGTGACCGTAACATGCATGCAAAACGTTCATTAGTACATCTAATGGTGGTTGAAAGTCAGTATTAGTCCAATTTTCATCCCTTTTTTCTATCTTGTTTAGTTCTTATTTGTGACCTCAAAGATTTAGGAGGGCAGAGAAGGGGAAGAGCTACGGATGTCAAGTAAAAACGCAAGCAGCTGAGCTACGATTTCTCTTGCCCGAAAGGTGAAGACTAGAACCGAACTCGCTATCCCTCTATTCCCCTTTAAAAACATAGTGGGATGGTGTAGCATGAAAGGGGAAATTTATATTGCAAGGCACTGACCCAGTGCCTACACACGACACAAATTTGTGTACATAAAGTTGTAAAAGAAGTTGCAGCCTGAAGATGGCGTCGTGTGAACACCAAAACTTGTACAAGATCTGCTGGGCACAACTTATTTTATAAAATTTCAGGAAATAGGACGCGTCCTATATCAGCCATTTTTTTGGAACATTTTATGAGTTGTAAACAGCTAAATGTTTGAAAATAAACTAATTATAATCGAAAGAGGTTAAGCCCCAAATATAAAGTTTTCAACTGTTTTAAAAAGCATTTAAAAATTGAAAAAAGTTATTTTTATTTTAATAATATTTAGGGATGATTAAAAAATTATTTACATTAAATACTTTTTTTTTTCGAATATTGTATGCAATCACAGATACCGTGTAAACAGTCACTGGCTAAAATTTGTATGCAATCCATGTGACCAAGATATTGTACAATTTCTTGCACGACTTTTTTTTTACAAGAAGTTGTGTCGTGTGTACCGGGCTTTAAGAATTTTGTGTAGTTTATTGTAGCAACTAGCAGGTTATTTTGTTTTGATGTGTGTATCAGTGAATGCTAACAAACGAAAATATATAAGTATATGACTATAATAAGTAATAACACAAATGTAAATCGCAGAACAACAGGACGCCTAAAGCCACAACTATCATTAAAAATAACCACTTCCAAATAGCTTCTTGAAGCATAATTTTTTTAAATCCAGGAACTCCCCTTTTAAGCTTGGGGGCACCCTTCCAAGATTGCCTAAGAATTGTGGTCACGAGACGCTACTGAAATGGATGCACTGACTTGGATGGAGCAGAATTAGCCTCTTGTGTTATGAACCTTAGCTCAAATGATTCCACAAGATAACACAACACCGATTAAGGTATCGGAATGTATACACCAGGAGCTTTTAGAAGTTTTCCCGATTGTGAGGCAGCCTTGCGATTATTAATAAATATGCCAGTAAACTAAATGTAGCTTTAGCGGAAAGAAGTTTTTCTTGTTTAATCTGACTAATATTGTCTGACTTATTATCTGATTGTACTGCTCTAATCTTTTATTAAAACAATTATAAAAGGTTCATATTCTACAGTTCACAGTGCCTCCAAATTGATTCGGACTTGCCTTGGCGTCATGGCCACATAAAATGTTAGTCGCACCCGGCTCGGATGCAGTATTAACTAGCAAGATAGGCATAATTTAGCAGTAATAATCCTATTCTTCAGAGAGATACCGGTTCTCTCTTTTAGCTGGGATTCATGACCTCTAGGTTTTCATTTCCTTCTACTCGCGTGATGACGTCATGACGGTAGCAACCTGCACCGTAGAGTGAGAGTGTGGGGATTAACTGGTTTCAATCGTTTTGTCGTGATGAGTAGTCTACTCCGCCGTGGTGGCGAGTAAGCAAGTCTAAGCGGAACATTTTGTCGTGACAAGTGCGCTTTTTTATTCTCTGGTACGGTAACTCTTACAGGTATCACTATAATCAGTCGCCATCTTTGATTAAAGTTGTATCGCCTATTTAGGTATAATAAATAGTTGATCATGTGAGAGTTGAATGATTTCTATAGAGTATATATTTTGAATCCATATTTTCGTTAAGTTAATTAACATTTGAGTTTTAATGATAAATGCCAAAAATATTAAACAATAGCATAACCACCATTAAAGTAGAGGCTATGTTGAATATCAGCCATGTTTGGTCAAAGCAAGCTAAGTAACACAATGAAATCAAGTCGAGTGCGTTTGATTGTTTTTAGTGACTTAATCTCCAATGTAATCATAAAACGCAGCTAATAGTTTCCGCTCTCAGCGTGTTGATCTGCAATCTGCATCGCCTTGTTATGGATGGGGCACAGTGTTCTCGCAAATGTATCATCATCGGCGTGGTGATGGTCTTGGTCGGGCTGACAAGTGTGTCGATCTTCAACTACGAGCCGAACTTTCCGGAGAATGGCATAAGAAAATTCTCAATCGCTGCCTTAGTTGCTGGATCGTCCATATTGCTTATCCTGGCCGTCATGTCGTTCTTAAGGAACAAATGGAAATTGGAGGAAAGGAATAGGACTATCCACGAGGTTGGTATCACTACCTTTCTTCTTCCTACCCTCTTATATTTTCTAGATTAAATAGATCATAAGAGTATCCAAATTTCAAATTTTGCTGGGATAGGGTCCCCGACACACTCTTTGGCATAGGGGACCAAGCCTCTCAAAATTCTCTTTAAGGGTGAAGTATGTGGGGGATATATCGTATCATTGAAAGGTCAACAAATGAGATTTTTTTTAAATATTTTTGAAACACTAAGCTTCATCTAACAAGTTTTTATTGCATAAACCAAGACATTTTTACACGTCTAGAATGTATATTCAAAACAAGGTAATCCTTATTCATTTTAAAAAGTTAATTTCTAAAAAGATAGGTTTACTAGAGAGTAGACAAAAATTGCTTTCTGGTTTAAATCAACAGGCTTTCACAAAGTTAGGTTTAGATAGCGGCACTACCCTCTTTCCCATAAAACAAACCCCCAGACGAGTTGAAATTGCACGTTTTCTAACAATGTAATGTAAAATGTGACATATTCTTCTAGTTATACCATGTGTGTCGTATCAAAGACGGTAGTGAGAAGTGTTCTAAATAAAGAAATCCTGCATTGATGAACACCTGGTGTAATTTTTCATGCTTGTATAAACCACATTTGAGGACATGTAGTCTAATATTCAAGGTCGTATAACTCGCGTTGGGGGACACGTGGTCTAATCAAGATCGTACAGCTTGCATTGGTGAACACGTGGTCTAATCTTATCTTAAGGATCGTATATCTTGCATTGGGAAACACGTGGTCTAATCTTCAAGGTCATATAGCTCACATTGGGAAACACGTGGTATAATCTTCAAGGTCATAGATCTCACATTGGGGCACACGTGGTCTAATCTTAAAGCTCGTATAGCTCGTATTGGGGGATGAGTGATTTAATAATCTTAAAGTTCATACAGCCCGCATCGGAGTGCACGTAGTTTAATGTCCAAACTCGTTTAGTTTGGTTTGTTGATGATGGAAAGGTCGGTGTTTGAATCCCGTCTGGGTGTTATGAAGGTAGTTTTTACCAAATGGTTTCCTTTCATTCTAATCAGGGTACTTTTCCTCTAACTTATACCTTACTCATCCCTATCGATTAGCGGTCATTAAATTGCGAATATTCCTCCTAGTACTGAAACGCGAGTAAAAACTAAATGTTATGGAATTCTGCACAGACTTCCTTGTTCTATATTTTAAAAATGGAAATATTTACACAAAACTCGTAATATACGTGAAACAAAATAACACACTAGTAAATCCAAGAATAAATTGCACTATACTTACTTTAAACATTTATTGAGTCCCAGTTTTAAATTTTATAATTTTATTTTTAAAGAATTATGTCCTCATTTGTATGTTTGGACCAATACAACAGATCGATATTGGGTCCACAATGGTAAACACTTCGTATTAAAATTCCTACTTCCGGTTGAAATTTTAACATTTCATTAGGTGTTGCAAATCTTCAGGCCATCGCAATACTATTAAATTCTTCATTTATAAATTTTAACCATTAAAAAATGTATTTATTGACTTGAGTCTAAAAGAGGTTAAAGTAAATATAACACAAACTTTTTGAGAGACTTATATTTGATTACGCTGTGGCATTAGATAATTATTGCATTAAAACTTTTTATTCTCTCCACAAGCCTTCTGACAACTTAAGTTCACAAAATTGTATCAATATAAATATATTGATACAATTTTGTATTTAGTATCAAATTGTTGCGGAGATACGAAAATATCCGCTTCTGTAAAGTACCCTTAAATTTATGTTAATGGGGCCATGAAAATAGCCATTTTATTTATAATCTTAAATCAACTCCTATATACAAATTTTAATCAAAATCGTTAGAGCCGATTTTGAGAAAATCGATTTTTCTCTTTTCGTTTTTTATTTAACTAAAGTTTAGGGTTGAACAGGTACATAGACCGACGTTATTGCAAAAAAAAAACTTTTTAGGGTTTTGGGGGTAGTGAGACGTCGACATGCATCAACATTTCTGGTTAGATTTTTTTTTTACGGTCGCAATACTTTACCTAGTGTTCGAAAAGTTAAAATATATATAGCTTGAAAGTTATTGATTTTATAGAAATATGTTTCAACTAAAAGATTTGTATTATAAATAGCCCTGCGTATTTACAATGATTAGCACTTTCCTATCTCAAATAGTTCCGTAGATATGAAACAAAATTAGAATTTACGCATCAGACCGGAACTCTGTCATTTTACCGAAATATTGAGAGTAGCCATTTTGCTTGGAATATTTACCAATGTTTTGGAATGAGATTTAATCAAAATCGTTAGAACAGATTTTAAGTAAAAAAAATTTTTTTTTATCTTTTTGCCTTTCAGTAAACTACCCTTAGTTCTAGGGTTGGATATCAAATTCCAAAAACTCCTCGGGGCAACCCTATGAAAACCTTAGATATTAAGTTTCAGCCATATCGGTAAAATAGTTTAGGCTCTAGTTGGAGAGACAGACATACAGAAATTCAAAAACAACTTTTTCCGATTCAGGGGGCCATGAAACGTCGATATTAATCAAAATCTCGAGTTCGATTTGTTTGACGATCACAACACTTTCTTTACCTGTAATATAGTGATAAAGTGAAAATATTAAAGTGTTTATATCACTTATAGTTTATATGAATAAAATGGTTATATTGGTGGTAGATTGTTGATCCAAAGGTTTCGCCCAGTTTAAGGAACATTTCCTCACAATGTGGTATGAACATGCCACTTTTTAAATTTTAAAACCACTAAAACAATCCCAAATTATGTTAAATTTCTTTCATTGCCCTTTTATAAAGGATTTTGATTGAGTCTGGCAAGATCTATTTATATCTATTTACCTTAATTTCAGAACCTTCGCGTAAAACGTCGTCGAAAATGAGTTAATCTAATTTGCAAATGTTTTTAAAATTATAAAACCTAGGACTAAAATTTTTCATACACAAGAAGATTTTTGTTTTTATTTGTCACCGCATCTCACTATTCGTTTGGGTTACGAACCAATTACACGAATGTGTTAGGGATGAGAAAGGTCAATTTTATAGGAAGTTTACCCAATTTGGCGTGGAGGGAGGGTGGAAATCCGGTTAGTTAAAAAAAAACACCTCAATTCAACCGACTGGGATTCGGATACCAATCTCTGAGACATCGGCAGTCCAGTTTATTGTCAAAGTGATATCTTATTCCATACATCCACGAAAACAGGTCACTTTGATGTTAACTGAATTGAAAAAATAAAAACTCTTCTTAAAGAGTGCGAGAGTTCTGAATGTCTACCACGCATCTCAGCGCTCTAGTGCAAACGTATTTTAGCGTAGCACGGCATAATTCTCTGGTACCTTACCACTAGGAATTATAACACATACCCGCCTCAGAGGCCAAAGCGTCACTTTCGTGTTATACTGGCCTATTGGTGACTAGAAGATCGGGGTTCGAATCACGGCTGGGTCTACTGAGGGTGGCTTTACCTAAGTGGTTTACCACTCTCCTTCCATGCAAATTTAGGTAGATTACCTCTAAAATGCTTCCTTCCTCATCCCTATCCCACTAGATTGATTATAGTACAGTAGTCGACCTCGGTTCGATGTTCGTGGGTTCAAACCTAACCGGGATTGAGGGATTTTTCTTGAGTGATTAAAATCCGTAACACAACTTCCTTCGGAAGTGAAGTAAAGCCGTTGGTCCAATGTTTATTGTGGCGTGTAAAAGAACCCTGGAAGTTATGTAGGATTAGCTTTCTCAGCAAAATTGTTAGGCCTTTTCGCTCTAGCTCGTAGAAATTATCGTATGCTGATATGTCAGTTCATAAGGTGTACGATAAATACAGCAAATTAATTTTATATAAAGCACATTATATGCATATGATCAGAATTCTTATTAAAACGCGGTGGTAAAAATACCCAACATATTTGTAATTTTGTTTAGTTTGATCAGATTCATCATAGTCCTGTGAAAAGATGTTTAATATAGGATTAAATATTTATTTTCCATAATTAAACAATAAAATATTAGTAGTAGAATTTGGGCAAATTTTTCTCATATTTGAAATAAAAAGCTAGGCCTAACTTCAGCCAATTATTTTTAAGTTATATAATTCCTATTAAAATCTTGCTAAAGCCGAAAACAACCAAACGCTTTGTTTGTACAAACATGCCTTAGATGGTTCCTTTTATTCGTCTACACTGGTACCTTGAAATGGTGGGCCATGATCAAAAATTAAATTCAGAGGTATCCTGGTTGGTGCATCTGTATTCAAAGTTTAGTGGGGAACTGTAAAATAATATTTACTAGTCCATACACTTTCCTTATCTATTTATTTATTTATCCACCGTCTTACTACCCATACGGAATATCTGGATTTATTTTTAGCACCGTGTCTTACAGCTGTTACAGGTTATACACCTATGTACTAATTACTCTATTGCACTAGGGATTAAAAAGTTTAAATTTGCGTATTTGCGTGGAGAGATAGGGGAAAATTATTTAGGAAAAACCACTTTCAGTACATCCAATCATAATCCAAACCAGATCTCCCTGTCATCGACAGTCCATTCTATTGCAAGAGTTATGCCTTAGAACATTCGACCACTGAAGTGGGTATTTAATCATTCTAATGACTTACATGTGAAGGTTAAATATAAAGGAAATGCCCTACGTTTGTTTGGATAGAGTTGAACACTATTTAGGTAAGAAACACAGTACACCCAGCTGGGATTCAAACCCCAAACCTCCGTCACTGGCAAACTAGATTAGACAAGTTTGACGCAAAATTCGTGTACCCACCGATGCAGATTTTAAAATGGTGGAATGTGGTTTATTGTATTTAAAGTACACAATCAATAAATCATAGTAATTAAATGGAATAAAGTTTACAGTACTTAGCTTTCATTACAATATTCTAATATTTTAATTTATACAAATACTTCTTTAAATGTAATATATAGTAAGGGCCTACCCTAATTCATTTCTTATTACTTTTACCACTATTGTTATACTCGTGCCTCCCACTTGCATTTTAAGAGCTTGGAAGCCATTATTATTATTACTATACGACTTGCCTGTGGCCGTTAAGAGAGAATAATAATATTTTGTTGATTTAAATCTGAGTTCACGCTAAAAAAAACGCGTTAACGTATGCATTGAAAGGACCACTTACCGGGGAAACGAGACGCGTTGGAGATGTTTAGAAATTTCACATTTATTATTTAAGAAGTGGTTTATTACTTTAAAATAGGGTTCAAGCCAAACTGGAGAATAGAAGTATTAGCATGTCCTTATTAAATTACAAATATTGAATTTTAAGTTTTAAAAATACATGAAAACGTTAAATAACTCATTTTCGGCAATACNCTCCCCCCCCCCCCCCCAAGCACCGCATCTTACTACCTGTTCAGGTGATACGCTTATGTATATCTACTAATTACACTTATGGTATTAGCTATGAGGATTATATTTATATGAATTGTATCAGCATTTGCGTGGAGGGGGAGTGGGAAACGATTTATGAAAAACTACCCTCATTAAACATGGCTGAGATTCGAACCTCAAGCTCCTTGTCATTGGCAGTATAGTTTACTGTGAGAGTGAAGCCTTAGACTATGTATCCACTTTTCGATTATGTTTAATGTGAAATGTCGTAGTCCTGAGCTCAAAGCACACGGTTGGAAACATAGATCTAGCTTTTCTCAATCAAATATAAAGTCACGAAAAGCCATTCTAAGATAATTGATGATTGTGTTGGTAGTTTTAATAAAAATCAACGGTGTGCGGTGTAGAAGTTACCTAATATGTTAATATGACCATATTTTATAGACGTGTTGAAGTTAACTTGTTTGTGCTTATTTCCAATTGGGAACTTCATGTGCACTTTTAATATGTTTAAATGTATATCTTTGATTATTAAGTCATAAGCCTGGTATTAGAATGAAACCGCATATAGCCGTTGCTCTCTATAAGTTATAATCCATATGTTTCAAATTTTCACTAACATTATTTGTAGTATTGGTGGTGAAGGCCTTCCCCCATAACCCTCGCATTCTGGTTACGCTACTTCTGAAGGTTGTTTCCGTCAAATGAGTTGTTTTTAAATTGATCTTGTGTCTTTCAAGTATTGTTTATTTAACTTTTATAGTTTTGACTCCTCGCCACTAGAGCACTCTGCTATCAACATTTATGATTGACTGGACTCTTATTTCATGTGGAGGTAAAATCCTCACACGGCTATATTTATTATGAGAATGGCATCTCTGACTCTTCTAAACCACAAAAAGAACCCTAAAAAAACTGGCATTTTTCTTTTGTGACCATTATCACAAATTACTGCATTTGTCTAAGAAAGGCTAGATTTAGTTTGCTATGACCTTCACATTAATCACGGAACTTCTGCAATTTGAGCAAAATGAGCTGATTTGAGATATTCATATATATATTTGTTGTTAATATATTCAACTCGAAATGTAAGGGTGTTTATGGAAGTCTATAGAGCCCTGTTGGTATCTTTCAACTTCATTTGAACCCACTTCGGCTACCACATGGTCTAAGCGGCACTCTCGCAATAGATTAGACCACCGATGACGGGGAGATCGGGGTTTGATCCCAGTTGGTTTTTTCCTTAATAATTTTCCAGTTTCTCTCCACACAAATGCGGCTACACTTCATCTAATTCAACCTTCCTAATCTCTAGAACAATATATTAATAATTAGTAAATAGGTGTACAACCCGAATGGCTAATAGGCTCAAATGGGGGGCCAGGGGGGGGAGAGAAACACTAAACCCCGATTTAATCATGGCAAACCGTCTGAACGTCTGCGATAAGTTTCAACGTCCCAGAAATGTTAATTATGAATCATTACATTCAAAACAAACGTGTAAACGCGTGCATCGTAAGAATTCACTCTTTATAAAGATGCATAAGTAAGCTTTCTGTCACGAACATGACACAAATAAACACTTATTATTGTTTTTGGGTGTTATGGCCTGAACCAATCCTGTTGATTGCACCGCCTTATCGTGGCACGTATTAGAACTATTGTTTCACTATGACGTCAGCTTACTGCCATAGCCTGCCTGATAGTTCCATTACTTTGGTCTCACTGCGCGTGTACTCTAGTTTGTATTCAAATTATATTTTTATAATCTCCATGAGTGCAAATATTAGGTTGTAACGAGGAACATGCACCTTTTGAACGCTTTGTGGATGTGTCGCAAATTATATTTTGTTTTGAATAAAAAGTGCTCGTTGAAGTAGTTTGTGTATTTTACCTCTGATAATAATGTGGTAAGGTCTTACACAGCATAAAGCTACTTTTGAGACATATTTAGTTGTTTGTTATGCGGTTATAAAATCCTAGTAGCAGGATTTGAATGTCGATGTACGAAAAGTTACATTTATTGCATTGACTGAATCTCATATGGAAATTAAAAATTACAATATCCTCTATTTCAGAAAACTATTAAGAATAGATTTTTTTTAAATGTCATGTGTGCAGCATTTTATGATTTCAAATTATTAATCATATCTGGTAAACTATGATGTTTAGTTTATTTTTTGTATCCACTATTGGTATTCATTGACCAAAGGTTCAGTTCCTTAAGGGATTATTCGAAGTCCACTGGCCAAAGGTTCTTCAATTCCTTAAACGAACGACACTTGTCGGTCCTTCAAGATGTTTTCTGCCAAGTGCAGTCCCGTGGCGGGGACAATCATCTGGTTAATGTTGGGGATGTTCATCATCATGGCGCTGGTCACGACGATGACTTACAGAGTGGTTGAAGGTATCGCTAGCTACAGAGGGACTGACGAGCGTCAATTGCTGGTCGTCCTCGCTTTCGATGCGTTATTTTTCACCGTCGGGATGGGAGTCATCCTGCAGTTGTGGCGCTGGAGAAAGAGGCTGAGGTTGGAACAGCAGGTTCGTGTCTATGAGGTTCTCTAATGTTACAACGCAGGCGTTTTAAAAACCCATTATTTTATCAATCGTAATTCCTATTTTTGTAAGTGGTTCTCGATTACTTGAACCATATAACCTAAATGAACAGGACTAGGATGGTGAATACTGTCAATTCTGGTTCTCAGTTATTTAAACACAATCAAATAAACGTCCATGCAACTTAACGTAATGAAGTAACTTAAAGTTTCTTATATTTTTAAATGGAATCGTAGCATAAGAGTTGCTCATATACAAATTTTCACTAAATTATACGTACGCCACGTGTTCCTGGCAGGCAATCCTGTTATGAGCAACGTCATTACCACTATTTAATACTCAACTTGTTGGTTTATGGTGTGCAGACACCAGTGATTTCTATAATATAACTGACTGAAATATTTGAGCTATCGTCTGCACACCAATGCCTGAGAAAGAAATTATCCTTCACATATTTATTTTTCTCTTTTACATATATACTGTAAGTATATGATACATTTGGACACACTTTACATTCATTTCATTTCCTTCCTGTCGTATATAGAGCTCACTGGCAGAAGCTTACTGCGGTATAGTTGGCGTCTGGCGAACACAAATGTGTCGTGACCTGTCCTTAAACTGTATCGTGTAGCCCAAGTAATCTTCTATTGAAAGTAGCTGAAGACTAAACCTTAATTGCTCGAGTTTAATTTTTGTGAACGTTTGGGCTGTACGCATTCAATTACACTGACTTAATAGGGATGAAGGAGATAGACTTTGTAGCAAATCTAACTACACTTGTTTTGGAGGGAGAGAGAGAAACCGTCTAGGAAAAACATCCTCACTACACCCGAGTGGGATTTGAACCTGACCTTCCCGTCGTCGATAAACCAGACTATATGAGAGTGACCCATTGTTAGGTGCTTGTTAATACATTGACTTCAATAATATTAATAGTAATACGAAGATCGAACCCGCAGCATTGGGCGGGTAGTACTTGTACTTGATCACCGTTAAAGTAGAGCCTGGAATTTATTTAATGTATTAAAAACACTAATATAATATTGCAAATAATTAAATTAATTTAATGTTAAATGCTGGCAACGGTGGACACAGGTGTCTGATTGTATTTTTCTGGCAGGAATGATGTCACGGGTCGAATCCTGACAGGGTGTGGTGATCTTTTGTTTAAAACTTTTCCTCTAAATTATACCTTCCTCATCCTTATATCAAGTGTAATATACGAACTGCCCGTATGAAAAGAAGTCGCAGAGAACGTCACAAAAATATACATATTAACATTAATTGTTTATATTAATAATTTAATTAGTACGTGTAAAACCTACATAATATTTTTTTTAAAGGTTGATTATAGGAACTAGACAAAAATGTAATAACTCAAGTTAGTGGCCGCATGGTCATATGCATCTTTACTGCAAAACATAAAGACTGCCGATGATGGGGAGACCGGAGATCGAGTTTCGGTTGTGTATACTGAGGATGGTTTTTCTTCAATTGTTTTCACCCTCCCTCCACGTAAACTTGGCTACTTCCTCTAAATTCAGCCTTCCTCATTCCTAGCTTGGTAGAGTAATTAGTAGGCCTACATACACGTATAGCCTGAACAGATAGTAAGAAGTGGCACTAAGAAAAAAAAGGTTGTTAATAAGTATAATGAATTGTTGTTCTTTGTTTAGTAAAAACATGTCTTCTTGATAAGAGTATTTGAATTAGCAGCTGCTTTATGAAAATACTTGAATGGTCGTATGTTTTTACTGCTTGAAGTTAGAATAATATGTGACTGTGTATACATTCTGGAACGGATTGTTTTGACAAGGTATTTGTAATTTTGAAACCCTAAATATGTTAATGAAACGAATCTTTGTGCATAACAGGCATGGGAGTTAAAGGTGGGGGTCGGATGTTCGGTATAATCACACATTCGTAATGTATAAACTAAAATATTTTTATACAAATTTCTTTATCTATTTTATATGTCACTAGAAAAAACACTAATGAAGTAGTAAAACTAGTATATAAAGGGGAATCGTGCATATAAACGCTTTTTGAAAGGAAAAAATCAACAAAAGTTATTTTAATTGTGTTTTTATTTTATCTTATATTTTCTAAATTTCCATTTAAAGCGGTTTTAACTGATATAATTAGATATCCTTCAGTAGGTTGGGTTTTTAAAATAGCTTGACACACATCTAATGGTGTTCATAGTTCTTAAAAATCACTTCGTATAATACATTTTTGCATAGATATACCATTCTGATGTGATCGACTTCGAGCGATTGTTGCTGTCATTTTAACTAACTTAAACATTTCATCTAATATTTAAATCTCCACAAAGACCCCTACCCTCATCTCCAGCAGTCTTAACACTACCTCCAAATAAGAGTATATTATGATTCACTAAGATCACAGGTCATGGAAAGATAAGAAAACTCGCCTAGTTTTAATTTTACCAAGTTCGTCTGCTTTCTGGCAAGGTTGTCGTTCGGTATTCGAATCCTAGCTGTACGTATTTCTTGTGTGTCGTCACCTCCCCTCCCCCCTCCCCCGTCTTCCTCTCCCCACACACATTACTTCTTTACGCTTTCTCTACGTATTTGAGGATACATTTAATCTAAAATTCTAATCTAATTACCTACAAGGTACATTCTTTATAACATATGTTATCACTTGCTGTCAAGATATTTCAAATAGCAGATTGATTTTACTATATCAAAAAAGTATCGGACAGCAAAGGATGTTTCTTGGAATGATAAAAGTTAATGGATCTGAGAAAAGAGGTCAAATAGTCAAATACTTTTTTTTATTAACGTTAAAATTATACTCGACAAATACACACCTCCATTCTATATTTATATTTTCCACACCCTCCCCCGACACATATATATTGCTTTGTAAAACTATTAGGGGTGTACGAAGCTTCAAAATGTCCAAGTCAAAGAATATATATCTCTTTCCCCTCGAAATTACGAGGGAAGACGAATATTTAGTAGATTCGACGTTCCAACTGTATTTTGGTGTAATCACACGGCCTAAATTGAGAGGCGTGTTTGTTTAATAGTGCTGTGCTCTGGATTATGAATGACAAAACGAGTATTGCAGGGTGTTGTGATTAGCTTGTAAACAAATAAAACATATGCGCTGACTATATAAACAGTGTGTCAGCATTCCTCACGGTAAACCATGCCAAAAGGCAGAATAAAAAGAAGTGTATCCCAGCTAACAGGCTGATTAATCACCATCGAGCTTAGGGGGGGTCACTCTGCCCATTTGTGGGCTACGCGGGTTAGGACGCTGGCACATCAATACCTGTATTGGAGGGCTATCATTCGAGCCCAGGTTACTGGGGTTCATCAAGTATGTAAGATTACCTAGAGGTCAGTTAGGCCATTGGTTATTTATTCCTTGCAATATTTCGTCCTGCCAAAAGCTTCTAAATAGTTTTTTTTAAATTCTTTCGTTTCTTTTACTATCTCTTAACATCACGTTTTGTAATAGACATAATAGTACAAATAAAACTCACAAAAACCCAAGTCAAACGTCAATTACGAACCCACACAAGCATATATCCACTCACCCCCCGGACCTCAGCCACAACACATTCTGACAACCGTAGGCCCACATCTGACATGTAGGGGGCGGTGACAGTAGAGTCAAAGCAAGACGCTTCTTATTGAGAATGACTTCTCTGAAGTAGGTGTCCTGTTTACGTATCTTTGAGCCAATTATTTGAACTACATTTTCAAACTCACTTTCGGACATCTGAAAGAAACCATACTGTTTTAGATCTCCTATAAAATCACTAACATTGTATCTATTTCTCTTTTGAATACTTGGTCGTACCCAAAATCTTCTTTGGCGCGTTAATTTTGATTTTTTGACGTAATAACAGTGACTGTAGCACAAGCAATAAGTAGGCCTACGCCATCATCTCCAAACAATTTGCTTTCGACTGGATTTTTGGCCGATTCAGTAGGGACGAGGGAAGCCAAACCGCTTGTTACTCTACACTTGTCGGTCTTAGTGTCAAGCTAATTATTTAATATGGTTTGCAGGTGAATGAAAGGCCAGGGATCTAATCCCGGTCCTTATAACAACGAACCATTTTAAAATTACGACTATCTAGATTGGATCTGATCCAATAGAAATCGAATAAACAAGTTTCCAGTATAGATAGCTTCAGTATAGATAGTTTAGTCGAAATAGTATTCGCAGGAAAGTTGGGGATATTTTCGCGAGAGCTTTCTATTAGATTTCGGCCTAGCGAGTCAGTTCTTTATTTCACTTTATTTTTAATTTTGTCGTTTAGAAAAAGTTATTTATCCATGAAAATTCTCAATCCCGAGATTATAAAGAATCTTTAAGTTTTTTAGTTGACCTCTAGCTAAAAAAAATGATTTACAAATTGTTTGTCAGTTAGTCAATCCCTGGGGCTACAAACTAAACGACATGGATTTGTTCAAACGTGATATTTATTTGTTATATGATTAGATCTGAGAATAAATCGTGATTTTAATTCAAACTTTAAATTATGTTTGGTTTTCTGATGACCTATTTTGAAAGAATGGTTCCATCCATAATAGACTATATAAGATAGTATGCACGAGTGTGTCGTACCATTTATTTAAAACAGATAACTTGTTCATACGTAAGTTCTAATCTACTTGGATATACCATTTCTTTATCTATGACCTTTTAAGTCGAGTCGTTTTCCCCCTCCCCCTACTTAATATTACCTTGGCTCACGTCATCATTACAAGAAGTAGGAGCTTTATGCAGAAGTTATGACTAGTAAAAATGAATTGTCTGCGATGTTCGAAAGACTGAGTGTTTCTCGCAAATTTTCAAATTCTCGTTAGAATTTTTACTACGCTTATATAAGAAACTTTCGTGAATTGTATTAAAAGTTTTGGTTGAAATACACTGTACCCTTGACCGAATTGAAATATTTCCAGTTAGTGCTATCTTTTTCAAATCGTTTCTATCAAATATTTTTGTGTCACCATTGTTTCTTATAATGACGATGAGAGTTTCCAACACGTGTTTCCAAGCGGGAGTGGTTGTGCTGCTAATGTTGGTCGTCTTCATCATTGTGGTATTGTCCACCGTGCCTCAGGCGGGCGAAGATATCAACACTATAGGTATAATTGTCTCCGTAGTGGTCGTTTCCTTGGTGTGCATGCTCGCCTGTGGGCCGATTAGATGCGACGGTCACGATCTCGATACAACACGCACCCTTCAAAACCCGGTTAGTACCCCTCTGACAGTTCTTTGCAGGTTGAGTTTTTAATATTGTTTAGTATTATAATTGGTTGTAAAGTTACCATTAATGGTAGTTGGATTAACAAATAAACATTTTTGGGGAAATTCTTTAATAGCTTGATTGCTAAAAAAAAACAGCATCATATTTATTGAAGTGGGAAACAATTTATAAAAATCCACCCACTCAAATTAAACCCGTCCAGGAATCAAGCCCCGATCTTCCAGTAGTCTGTAAACCAATCTGAGGGTGGCGACTTAGCTTAGACCATTGGCACGCAACATTTTTGTGAGGGCGACCCCGCTAAATTAGTATTTTATTTAGAAGCGCCCGTGCCACCATGTAAATAAAATGAACGTCTTCTTCCTGCTTATGTGAGGCCTTTTACCTCTTATACTTTACGTGTACGATGAATTTTTGTCATTCTATGAATGTTTATAAGGCAGTCAACTGTCTCTATAGCCTAGATCAAAGTAATTTAATTGCACATATAATTTGCTTACAGGATAACAAAGACTGTATCTTACCATACTACCAACAATGCGGGTAAAGTCGAATGGTTGCCCCACCACTTGTTGACACTTAAACAGTTATTTCATTTTCTTTCATGAAATAATAGGCCAACGTTTTTAATTATTAAGTATAGCACTATGGTTAGCTACAGCTTAATATAATGGTCAACGAATAAGACGTTAGTTTAGTGTATTTGGTTGGAAGAATAGTTTAGAAAATTCAAACATAGTTCTTTGCGGCCAACATTAACATTTTACGATGTATATAAGTTGCATTTAAATTATTTAAAATCTTTTGTTCTGTTTACACGAATAAAATAATAATTTTGTAATTTATTGCATAATTTATATTAAGATTTTAATTTAGAATTTAGAATTTAATTTAGATTTTTTTTCCAGCCCCACTCTTTGTTTCCGTACTAACAATATATTTCTGTTATCCGACCATCTGTATGTCCCGTTTAGGTCAGATAATCGGTACTCGACTGTATTGATAATTTATATCGAAGGTGACAGCTGCAGATAGCATGACTTGATGTATGTATACATTAAAACGGTTTAAGTGACTTAAGTAACAAACAGATATACTGTTCTTCCTACCAAAATCATACTATAGAAACACGCTCGAAATTTCCCTCGTAACTGCAGAACTTCGCTGATAATTATTTGCTATGGATTTATTATTATATTTTTTTTTAGAGTTCCCTAATTCAGATAATTAGCATATTATTATTACCTTTTACTTTTAATATTATTTTTAAGACTACAAATAAGTTTCCCGGCCGTGTTTGTTAGAGGAAGCGGTAAGTGTCGAGCTATGGTTGTTCCGAGCAACATGAACGTTTGTCCGCTGTGTTTTCATTTTATCTCTGACACTGTTCCGGTCCCCTGGGATTGTGTTTCGTGCTTGTCGCTAACATTGATAGTCAACGTGCGTGTGTCCTCGTGGTGCAGACCTCATGGCTAGGAGGATTGTCTGGTGATGATCACTATTGGGACTCTGTTCGTGATGGTTTGTGGGGTAGTGCTGCTGGTATCGTGGAGCTAGTGTTGGTATGTGCCGGCAACAATCGGGTCTTGAGATTTTTAAGAAAATTAACTTTTTATGTCTCTTCAATTCTGAAAATGTGGTTTTTGACTTTATTTTTACATTTTAATAGCGTATCTGTTGTAGTTTCTCTAAAAGTTAGATTATTCAAGGGTTTGGCTGGGATCGATTTGGTTTTGAAATTCTGAATCGAATACGAATCTTAAATACAACACCACACAATTACCACACACATAAGCTCATCCAGACTTATTAAAACATGTTATATATCAGGTTGTCTTTATAATATAGAGAGGCTATTGTAATCGTGTAATTTCTAACCTCCAGATTATGATTATTTTATGTGCCTCTAAGCTCAAAAAAGTGAGATAATATTTAGAGATTTCGTTCACGCTTGAGGGAAAATTGCCATTTCAATTCTAATTTCTAAGATCAATGGTAGTAAAAAAAAATATTCGTACAATTTTTTATTGATTTTTGTTGTTTTTTGGTGGTTTGGGCAGCGAGCAAACCATAGCAACAGGGAATTACTGGAAAATTTCATTCTCTGTTTGTGGAACTGAAAACCTTATTTAAGTAAACGTCATAACCCATTTTGAGAACTAGCTTTCCTGTAAATGCAAGAGTTAAAACTGATAAACTTATTTTCATGTTTGCGGATCCATTACATTCATTTTCATTCGATGGATACCGGACTATTTGTGTGTCAGTGGATGCGTTACGAAATTAATTAGTGGTCGTCGGAAATAAAGGTCGATATCCTCGAAAATACGACATAAAAGTGTTGATTGTGTAGTGTAGGGCTTCCAAACTCTCGGCCCGCGAAACATACTTTTATATTACTATCCACCCTGCATTCATATAAGCACACAACAAATTATATAGTAACTTTTAGTGTGTACATAATTTATAATAATAAAAAACACTTAAAACTATTATAAACGTTGCTATATATATTCATCACTTTGAATATAAGTTAGTAAATATTTTAACGTATATACACTAATGATTGTAACTACAAAGCATCAAATAGTTTTCATTTGTGGACACGCGGATTAAATGACGAGCTCTTTTGGTTTAGTTTGCTGTTGTCGAAGTCAGATTGTGCTTCCAGCCTTATGTACAAGGGGTGTTTTTTTTCCTAAATGGTAGAGCACATTAGCTTAATTCAAATTCAGTTGACTTTCCTCAAATTACAAATTGTTTATTCCCTACCCACCTGCATGTTTCAAATGTGCATAATTTGGACGGGTAGTAAGACGCGCTGAAAAAACAAAAGTATAGGTTATATTTAAGTAAACCTATTTCTATAGGGTGTGGCCCGCAACACGACCAAAGTTTGCGAGTTTGGCCTTTTGAACAACTTAAGTTTGACGCTACTGGTTTAGTGAAACGGATCGGATGACGTGATTGGTGTCTTTGGCGCTGTCTCACGCGTTGTTGCCGGATGATGCTTATGCTTGACGAAGAGGGCTCATCGAGAGATTTGGAGCTGAGGAGTTAAGGTATTCACTTTGGCATTTGCAAATACTTTGTTGAAAAGGGCGTCATTCTTGTCTAGTCTAGTTTGCCGATGATGTGGAGGCCGGGTATCAATTTCCAACAAGTGTATTAAAAAAAATTCATTAAATGTTTATCCACGTTTAAAAAATACTTAAAACGTGTTAGCACCAGGGCTAATTTATGACAGTATTTAAGGTAGGACTGAAGGTGGATTTAGAGAACGTATATCTTCATTAGAATGAAGAAAAATGAATAAAATCACATGTGGAAAACCACTAGTCTACTTATGTATGTGCTAAGCCAAGATGCAAATTTCAACCTCCCCATCAACAGCAATTCCGTCTTCCGCTGGAGTGAAACGTGTGTGTCCACCGGTAGGAATATGCCAAGCTCATCCCCGCGAATGTGAATATAATTCTTACGAATTCTACCTTCCTCGTCCCTACTTCATTTGTATAAAATGCGGATAGTGCGGACGGAAAACAAAACACACAAGTCTATATTAGCGCCTGGGAGCACCTGACAAGCGTGGGTTTCGAACATTTTGATTCTATCGCGCCTACTTCCATCAGAGCTATTAGAATTTAATCACACATTGGGTAGGGATAGCGACAGAATTGAGAAGAAATGTACTCACATTTGCGTGGTGGAAGAGGGGCGTGACCCTGTATAAACAACTTCAGGATCTTCGACCAAAATTCAAACCCAGACTTTCACCACCAATAAACCAAATGAGACTAGACAAACGCCTTAGTCCGCGTGCCCAACGGTGAAGGTCACAAGCTTCTTAGTTGTTTCTGAAGGGACCCAGTCCACTGCAGTAAAGTTAAGAGGATCTCCATGGCTATAATCCTGTAGAATGAAGTTTAGAGGATCTTCATAGCTCTAGTTTGTAGAATGAATTTTTGAGAAGCGCCTTAGTTCTAGTCATGCATAGTTAAGTTTAAATATCTCCATAGCTCCACCCTAGTAGAGTGAAGTTTAAAGAGCTACAGTCCAGTAGATTGAAGTTTTGAGGAGCTACAGTCCAGTAGAGTGAAGTTTTGAGGAGCTATAGTCGTAGAATGAAGTTTTGAGGAGCTACAGTCGTAGAATGAAGTTTTGAGGAGCTACAGTCGTAGAATGAAGTTTTGAGGAGCTACCGTCGTAGAATGAAGTTTTGAGGAGCTAAAGTCCAGTAGAGCGAAGTTTTGAGGAGCTACAGTCCAGTAGAGCGAGGTTTTGAGGAGCTACAGTCCAGTAGAGCGAAGTTTTGAGGAGTCTACAGTCCAGTAGAGTGAAGTTTTGAGGAGCTACAGTCCAGTAGAGTGAAGTTTTGAGGAGCTACAGTCCAGTAGAGTGAAGTTTAGATGAGATCCAGTCCACTAGAGTGAGGTGAAGAATAATGTGTGAGAACCTCAAGTTGGGCAACAAGGTCTACTGGAGTACTTTGGGGGTCCTCATCATGGTCTCTGGGGTGTGGAACTTAATAAAGTATCCCGACAGCCCTGTCGTGGGTGCCTGCATCTTGGGCGCCAGTGTGCTCGTCTCGACGCTCACGTACTTGCGGTATTTTCGTAAGGAGCGACGCTCATCCGAGAATCAAGTTTTTGTCCAGCAGTCTCTCACGCAGCCTCTACGATTATCTCAACAGGTAAATAAAGCACCTCCCTCTTCTCGGTCACTCTAGTGCGGGTATTTGCAAGCTACTGTGGCGCGGCCGATCTTGGGATGAGAGTGTAGGAAACTTGAGTTAAGGGTAGTATTTTTGCAATTTTATATCAAAGCTTATTTTTTTGTAAAACTAAATAAAATAATTCTCCACTAGAAACTTAGAGTTTAAGTTTCTTCACATGATGGCCTCAAAATTTCTTGAATATCTGTCAAGCGTGTCCTGGAATTTAGTGACGTTTTCTCTTCATATAAAATGTTTCTTATCTAATTCTGCTGTTCTCGTGGCAGATATTCAACAACTGTTGATATCATCTTTTGAAGATATTGAACTCTTATGTTTCTAGTGGGGGATTATTGATTTTTTGTTGTTGCGAAAAAAGGTTTTACTACAAAAACTGCAATTTACTCCCCTTAACTCGCGTTCCCTAACTACTAGCTTAAGGCAGAATTAGAAAAAACAAGTTTTTCCTCTATGAAAAACACCTGGTTTTATTGGGTTTTATCAGGAAATTTTTAAACTTTGATTTCTACATGTGTTTTAGCTAAGTTTAAATTTTTTTGGTCAAACCTGATACATTTGTACAACGTATTAAGTGTAAATTAAAAAGTAGATTTGTTGTTTTGATTGATATAGTCAAATTCTGAATTATCTAAGTGGATTGAATTAATGTGTGATAAAAGATTCAAATTTGTTTTTACAAGAAGCACACCTTATACTGTAAACTGATATTAAAAAGCCGTTTTAAAAATAGCTAGTACCTACATTGTCACATTGCGCCAAGTGCTTATTATCTTTCAAATAATCGCTGGAAAAAAACTGGCATACTCAAAATTGATTATTATGTACATCAAGTGGAAGCTCAAAAATTACTAGCCCACAAAACTTTCGCTTTCGATCTTAAATGACGAGCTCTGCTCGAAGCTCGAAATCCGAGTGCTTGCAGAGCCCTAATATTTACACCATTTACACTAAATGAACAACCACAATGTAACACTCTAACTTTCAGTATCATCACATGTGACACTCAACACAAAATAAATGAAAAACTGTGTAGCTAGTTGCCTACATGCTGTTGGACCAATCAGCTTCGTGGATAGAGGGTAATCCTCTGTACATATACGGCTTAACCAATCAGCTCCAGCTTTCTAGCTAGGAGAATCCCTTGCCAAAATATTGTGACCTTCAACTATGGCTACAGAGGGAATCCCCTTTTGATGTACCTGAATGACTCACTTCCTGTTAATTTAATTTAAGTTTTTCACACACACCTTGGCTGCTTACGAGACTGTTATGTTACATTAAACTGTAAACATAGGCAATTTTGAAAAAACCTGCATAGAAAACCAAGTGGGTTTAACTGAAAAAAGAAACAGTGTGATTTTTTTCGGGTTGGGCCCACTATAGCAGACCCTGGCTTAAGGGCGCCGGCCGCTAGAAAGGAAGTATCCTCGTACTTCAGAATTTATTATGAGAATGGTATTTGTGAAGCTACAAAACTACTAAAACAATTATCAATTATATTTTAAAGTTTTGTTATAACCTTATTAAAAATTACGGTATTTTTCAGTGTTGTCATTTTGGGGGAAATGTCGGTGAAAAATAACTAACTTTACCTTTTTGTAAATAAGTTTAGAATCAATCAACTCAAATGTAAGGTTTTTTTAATACTCTTTGGACATGCCGATACCTTTCCATTCAGTTTTGGTAAAATAACCAACCATTTCGTAAATAGCTGGCAAGTTTTGGAAGCCCGTTTCAGGGCTTGGCTAGTTGGACATATAAAGGAGTTCAAACCAGCTATGATTTATTATATTTTTGGGAAACAATATTTGCTCTCAAATTTTACCCAAAACGTCAAGCTTTTTTTGGGTTTATTTTCAGTGAAAGTCATAGTTACAATTTCATATGGTTCTTGGCCTTATGTAGGTTGTTTATCCTAAATAGCTTACCATTCTACCTCTACTCAAATGTAGGTACAGTTTATCGAAAATTTACATTCCTAATCTATAGACATTAATATAATTAATGTATGCGAATAGCCCGAAAGGGTAGTAAGACTTGGTGGAGGGAGAGAACAGATTAATATAAGGGTTAGAAATGAGGAGGATGGCTTAGGGAGGAAGTGCATTTGCATTAGCGAGGAGAGTGGATGGGTAGTCCATAGTGATAAATCATTCGTGCGCAGTCCCCCCTCTCCCTCTTTTCACCTCCTATTGTTTCCCCCAGTCATGACTAATCACTGGCAATTTAATATTTTGAGCAATTGATTCCTTATACCGCGTGACAAGAAGGATTGGGGGTGTTCGAGTCTAATTGTATTAAGGATGGTTTTCTACATATTGTTTTCTCGTCTTCTCTTCACGTTAACGCGCTTTATTTACTTTTAGTAAGCCTCATCTCGGCCCTATATTAAGTCGTTGTTTGGGCTACCAGTTAAGTCGTGGTTATCTTCACGATTTGATCGTCAGCATTCATCACAATGATTAATACTTTTTACAAACATTTCTAATCGAATACTGCATCAGACTACTCGAGTGGTTAACGAGTCTATCTGTATTCTTGTTCTGTATGAAACCTCAATTTTCATATTTTGTTTTTGGGTTTGTTAATGTCTAAGGTGTTAATAAACACGTTTTAGTATTTTAAAATAGAACGTGCAATTATTTAACATTCTTACAGATTTTTGGTGACTTTTTTCCACACGACATTTCAAATTATCTAATAATAGCACGCCAGCATTATCATTTTAAATGGCGGGTAATGCCAAGTTGTGCGTGGCGACCATAAAAGGAAACGGTTGACCAACGACGTGGCGACGAATTGTTTCCATCTTTTGAAGGTGACCTGGCAGTCTAGGGGTAAGGTGTCGGACTTCTGTGCTGGGGCTCCAGGGTTCAATCCTCGGTCCCGGCACAGATTTATCTGATTACCAAACCCTTCCTTCACCTCTGACAAGACATCTTGTGAATGTGGGGAATGCCAGGCCTCCACCTTGGTTCGGATCCCACGTTAAACTTTAGGTCCTTCATTTCATCTCACAATCATCCTACCATTACACATTAGCGTAAGTGCGTATAACCCGAATGGGTAGTAAGACACGGTGGTGAAATAAAAATAATATATTTTGAAGCGATTTCAAGGGCGTGAGAGAGGTGCATCGGCATCCTTGGTTACAATTTGGATATATTTACACTACCCCACGTCCTTGCTGATGCAACTAACAAGGATACATAGCAAGCCTACAACGCATGAATAAAGCATTTGGATACAGCCAAATCCATATTAACGCGCAATGCGGACCAAACATTCGAGGACACTTCCCTTTAGTTGGGCAATTGTTAATTGTTCCTATAACATCTGGAATTTGTAAATTTTCCACGATTTGTGTGTGATCCAAACAAACACCCAAAAAACCAAAATGGTCTAAATTTATTTTGAAAAAAATATATATACATACACATATATACACCCTTTTATATTTTTGTAATACCCCTTTCCCTACTTTAGCCTATAAGGCTGGCTCAGAAAATAAACTTTTGCATTTTCCTTGCCCTTCCTCAAAGGCGCCTGATTCTAGGAAAAATATTAACTTACCACTGGCACAAGGCCATAACAGGTGGGAATAGGGTTGTGATGTTGTTTGTGGACCCCTCCCCCTCTTAAAGTTAACCAAAATTAATAACAATAATACTGCCTTATTTAAGGTTCAAACAAAACAATAAAATATGAGTATATGGCTTGTCACCACCAATTTGATTGTCTTACATTTTTTATAGACAGTTGTGATAGTTTTCATTAGTCAGACAGCAAATCTGGGCAGGCTAAGACAAAATATTAACAAAGTAAATAGAAAGTCCTAAATATAGGAGAGCTATGTAAGTGGGCTTTGAAATTAGGAAACAACAAAACCTTTGAACTTGAACCTATTTGAATGTTAGTTAGTTCCGAGAACACATCACAAACGAGTTGCCAAATAAAGAAGACTAAAAAAACTGAGATACGACAGGCCTCTGTAGAAGGAGAGTGTGAGCGGGTTTCAGACATCAGCCCCCAACTAGTTGGAGTTTGCAAAAGTGTTTTAAATAATGTGACATGTGAAAGCTTCAAATTTGTGCGTTTAGTGTGCCTACTGTAGACTTGTGACTTGTAACATAGAAAATTGATGAACTTTTAACCAATGCCGAAACAAGCTCTGAATAGGTTTGTTAATTTAGTCATGTGTCAGAAACATTGCAAATAAATTTCTGTTGCACTCATTACTAAATTAATATTGCTTTGCCTTTGTCCATATTAATGTGAGAAAAATTAGTACAGTTCTAAACTTACTTACCCTCTTAATTTTATTATTTTGACATAATTAAAATAAAAAATTACTTCATTTTTAAGGTACATAATTATTTAAAAAACTATTTTGTTTTATGGAATAAAACTTAGGGAGTAGGGGGGTGGCAAGTCATACTATATTTAATACAAATATGAAAGAACTTCTCTTAAACCACTCTTCTCATACCTACCCTACAAGTTTCAAAGTGTCTTTAGTTTTAATCTCGTCTGGGAAACTCGGAGCATTTGGAAAATGGATATAAAATATTCATAAATTTTAAAAAATCCTCTTTACTTGTAATAAATTTTCAATTTGTTCACTTTTTATAAATAGTTGATGTTATTAAGCCGCGAGTGCTGAAGAATGTCTAACACCGAGGGAAGTAAGAACTGCTTCTTTGTGATTATGATTGTAATCACATTCTCCGGCATTGCAATTGTAATCCGGATACTATCTGGTCAAGTGCTGGGGACAATTTTTGGGGTAATGGCATTGGCCATCATCTTTATGATAATATGGATGACAAAAGACAAGGCCACAGCAAGACATGAGGAGTCTCACAGTAGAGGTTGTAGAAATCGAGGGCTCGCTGATCAATGGACCAATGATGAGCTTGTAAGTAGTAGTTGGGCCTCTGCTTCAACTGGTGGTGGTATATATTAATTAGATTATTTTATTTTCAGATTTATAATTATGAACTGCTAATGAGAACATTTGGACACTCAACGATTATATAGTTGATATGGGTGAAGTAATTCACATTTGTCAATTTTATTATTTCTTGATACAAACTGGTACTATTTGGCAGGGCTAATAAGTTACTTTTTTTCACACACCATTGGGCACACAGCCAGAGGCATCATTCTTGTTTTGTCTGGTTTGCCAGTGAAATGAACCCAATTAACGTAGCCTAGATTTTTTTTTTCCATAAATGGTTTCCCATTTCCCTTCCAAACAAACATGGGTGCACATCCTCTAGATTCAACCTTCCTCCTCCTTACTCTAGAAGTGTAAATATGCAGATAACCTAGATGATTAGTATCAAGTATAACACAGGACATTTTTTTGCTCCATATTTAAACAGCTTGTGAAAGCTCACTGGTACATATCAATGGGCAAACCAAACTCAATAGTAGCTACATGTTTTCTGTTTCCACAAGGGACAAATTTTGTGGTGTAGAGAAAGAAGTAATCATGTGTTCATTACTGAAAACTCTACAAGAATTATGAAGTACAATTTTTGATTCCAGATGGCAAAGTTTATCATTTGAAACACATAATTTATTTATTGCACTGTGCCCCACTACCCATGTGGGTTAAATGAATGTTGATTACACAAATGGATTAAGGGTTAGAAAAGTAGAATTTAGAATAGATTAACCCACATTTACATGGAAGGAAATATGGGAAAAACATTTAAGAGAAACTTCTTAGTAACCTTAAGATGAGTGGGATTCAAACCCCAACCTCATCACCAGCATACTAGACTAGTCAAACCACCAATGTGAGCTACATTTAATTACATCCTCTATTTACGTTTTTTTTTCTCATACCATGTGTGTATTTGTTTAGAAACTAAATGGTTGGGCTGTTCTTTCAAATTTTGTTCTTAAGAGTCTTAATATCCTTTTTTTGTGCTTAATGGCTATAAAATAAGATTAAGAAAATAAAATAAAAAATATTAGTATTCTACCTGAATAGAGCCAAAGATTTTCTTCGATGTTATTATTTTAAAATAGTCTTATTGGATATTGCTGCATCTTTTATGAAGTAATGCATATAAAAATAAAAATCACTTTAATTGAAACAAAACATAACTTTGTTCAAAAGGCTTCTACAATTTGATCATTTTTCACACATTTAAATATTATATTCTCACATTTATAACCGATAATAGTACATTCTAGTAATGCTTTGGTAAAATATAATATTTGGCCAATTTCACTATAATTTGATGCACATGGATACATTTATTAATCACACAAAATAATTAACATGAAAAAGCTAATGCAGCATCTTTAGTATTTTATTTTCTTAAGGAAAAATGAGATATTAATTAGGAGTAGAACCTATGCGAAGCTTTAAAACTTTGCTTCAATAATTATGTAACTTTAGCAAAAAATTGTTATCATCTAAATTACTCAATTTGTTTAGTTGTTGACTTTCTGAGCTGATATATATCTATATAACACTTTAATATTCGTGTGAAAAACCCTGAACAAATTCGAACTGAAGGTTTAGATAGTAACAATATGATTTATCAAATCAATAAATGCTATTAAACACTAAGGGATTTTAGTGCATTAATTTATATAAATAAGCACTAAATTTTTTCAAAGGTAAAATAACTACCTAAGGATATTCTAAATTTGATTCAGCTCAGCTTAAAGAATATTTTAATATATTTGATTGGGGTTGGTTTCAAAATAAAAAAAGTGAATTTCACTTACCTTTTGTATATAATATTTATTCTGCACCAATAGAATATTTGTCACTGAAAGAACAAATTTGACTCCAAATGGTATATAGTTAGTTTCCTGTTTCTCTGATAACAGTGATAACAAACGCACTGTGGGTTTACAGTAAAGATTTTTCAATATCATTTCAAACAAATACTTGCAGTACTAGGTGTGAATCTTAATGAGGCAACAGCTATCATAGATTCAAAATCAAATAGGTAGTTTTTTAAGAATTATATGAGTATAGTTGTAATTTTATATTTAAATGTAAAGAAAGAAGTTTTATTAATAAAGATTTAAAAAATTACAAGTTTTTTTTAACGTTTAAATTGGCATTCTACAATTTAGTTTAAGATCTAAATAGTATAATTTTTTGTATTAAGCAGTATTATATCAACATTTCTTATAATTTGAATATAACTTACGTTCTTTTACCAAATAAGCTTGTTGAAGTTGTACTCTACCTATTAGTGTAGATAATTGTCCCAGGAAACTGCAAATATGTTATTGTTTTTTATCAATGTGTTTCATTCTAATAGGTAGAGATCATTGGGAAGACCGAGACGTAAATGAAAGGATGGCATTAGAATGGACCTGAGAAAGATTTAAGGTGTAATGAGGTGGACTGAATAGAACTAGCTAAATATAGGCATATGTAGTGCACTTTTGTAAGTGCGGCAGTGAATTTTTAGAGTTCCAAATGATTTCCAGTAAGTAAGTGCCTCACTACCCATTTGTATAATACACATATTTACTAATTATGGGGTGACCTGGTGGTCTAAGGGTAAGGTGTCAGACTTCTGTGCTGGCGGCCGGGGCTCAATCCTCGGTCCTGGCACAGATTTATCTGATTGCCAAACCCTTCCTTCACCTCTGACAAGATGTGTATTAATCACAACTTGTGAATGTGGGCAATACCAGACCTCCACCATGGTTCGGATTCCACGTTAAACTGTAGGTCCTCCATTTCATCTCACAATCACCCTACTATTACATATTAGCGTAAGTGCGTATAACCCGAACGGGTAGTAAGACGCGGTGCTAATAATAATATTAATTATGCCAATATGTTAGGGATAAGGAAGGTTGATGTTAGAGAAGCATACCCACATTTGTGTGAAGGAAGAGTAGAAAACTATGTATGAAAAACAACCCTCATTCTACCCAACCAGGATTCAACCCTCAATTTTCCAGTCCAATCTCTTTCAAGAATGACATCTTAGACAAGATGTGAGCAACATATTTTTCAATGTAGCCACAGGCGTGGCGAATGAGAAGCTAAATTTGCCACACAATTTAAAAATTGTGAAAATATAATGCTCAAACGAACATTTAAAATATGAATCTGATAAAACACATTTATTCAAGACATGTACACTTTGACTACTCAGTTACAACTGCCTAAGACGTAAATAATAAAACTTGTTTGTATTGAATATGAAAGAGAATTTATTGTAAAATTTGACAATCCTTTTGTTTGAAGGCAGAGATGAAACAAATTGTTGGTAAAGGTAAAGGGGTGGAGTAGTGGATGGCAATGTTGCGTCAATGACTCATTCAAAAAGTTGAATGCTTCCAATGATATGCAAGAAATATCAAGTTACCACCAACACACGCTGCCATGAAAAAGTTTACTTTACTGTGAGAGCTGGCAAACTCAAATTTGCCACACTTTCATGGCCAATTCACCATATGTGGCGATCGGCGACAAGGTTGCCCACCCCGGTCTTAGACCATTCACCCAGTGAAGCAGGTTGCATGCATTGTTAAATCAGATGAAAGGAATCCGGAGCTATAATGTTTTTATTGTTGTATTGTGCTTCATATTTTATTTACATGAAAGAATGGCAAAAACTTGAATAAGATAATATATAATTCTCATGCTTTATGATTGTTCTTACAGCGATGCGGCAATGTGACAGAAAGACAGACATCCCACGACATGTCTTCGGATGCCAACTACAATGGCCTGTATCTCACCATCCCCCCTCCTCTTGGCTTCTCTGGACCAGAGTCTCCCCCGCCAAGCTACGAAGTGGCACACGTGTTCGACAAGCCGGTGCAGACGCCACCACCTTCCTACTCTGCTGCTGTGGACTTGTCTGGTCAGCCTATATGGGATCACTCGTACTTTCCATCTCAACAACACACTCCACATGTATGTGATACACATGCACACTCGTCCCTGCATGTAGATGATACACATTCACACTCAACCTCAAATTGAAGTCCTACAGACACTTCTCACAACTCAAGCTCACATGACTTTGGGGGTGGAGATGGTGGGGGTGATTAGACAGTAATGGGTATGAAAATACTATTTCTGATAAGCATCTTCCCTGGCTCATAAGACAGTCTTTGAGATATTGGGACAGTTTTGACCTACACAATAAAGAAACATTTAAAGCATTTTTTAGAAGAAAAATTGTATTATTCGAGCAACGTTGAAAATTAACTTGCGTTTGTTTGAAACTGGTAATGTTAAACATAGATTTTTAAAGTTTTTTAAATGAAAGGTTATTTTTGTATACATATTTTATTAAACTTTTAATAAAACACATATTGTTAGTTATTCCAAAATTCTAGTCAAAAATTTTAAGTGTATTTTATTTGTGGAATTAATTAAATAGATGTTTTAAGAGATTCCACAATTATCATTAATAGAATGAAAGTTTGTACTTTCATACCTTAAAAAAGTTTTGGTTACATTTTACTGTAGAAAAATATATAGTTGAATCATACAATATTTGCAGCCAAATCACTTTGAGTTTGACTAATTTTTATTTTTTACAATTTTTTTTTTGTTTGATTAATTTGTAGTGATGCATATTTTCAAGCTCTACTTAACCTTAATTTTAGAGAAAATTTGTTTTAAAGTGAGCTTCAGAAGTTAATTATGTTTAAAAATTCTCAATAAAACTTTTTGCTGAAAAATACCGATTTTATATATTATTTAAGTTTGAACTATACAATAAATAATAGAATCAAATATACCAATGTATGATAAAGTATGTGAATGTTTTAATACACAATTAGGCTATGTTATATTTTCCTAAATATGAATTGTTACTTTTATATTTAAGTGTTTGACTATTTCTTTAAACCAAACACTTATACACATGTTTATTGTGAGTAAGCCATTAGTTAATTAACTAAAATAATATAACATAAAAACTTATTTTAAAACATTAAGATTTGTCATTAGTACCAGTATTCATAGTATAAAGTATTTTAAATTAAATTATATTAATCAAATTTTAAGGGGAAAAAAGTGCCATTTTGTTAGAGGCAATATATATATCAAGCTAAATGTAAAATAATGAAACCTGCCTTAAGATACTCTTAAATAGCGGGTTCATGGATATGGACTGCCAGATGGGTATTTATGCACAAAAATTCCTGATAGGGTAAAAAATTTGCCATTACCAGTACATATATTTTACAGTACAAATGTTAGAACTGTCATCGTCTTGCACGCAGTGGGATCAGTCCCAATTTTCACTGGTAGTTAAACAGGTTGATTGATATAACAGCCAATATTGTAAGAGGTATCTTGAAAATAAAATTGTGTTGAAAGTTTTCAAATCATTGAGGAAATAATTTTTAATTATTTTCAGATAAAGAAAAGATTATTTCCAAACATGTCATGTTCTTATTAAGTAAGTATGAATAGAATATGTTCTTTGTTTATGTCATTACTGTATGTCTAATAGCTATGTTAATTTAATACTGTATTGTATTTCCCCCGCAGTTATTAGGTAGATTTATTAAATAAAGAGTAAACTAGACTCACTGGACACAGTGGTGCACCCAGGAATTGTTCTTGGGAAGGGGTGGGGGTGACTTAAATAAATAAACACCTAGTAATGCAAGCATTTTCTTTCTCATCTAAGGCTGAACTTAAGCACGTTATTGCATGTAAAGTTGTCATTTTCATTTGGTTTCTCAACTTGGTTTTTGTTCTGTTCATGTGGCTGAAAACCCAATCAACATCCGCTTTGGAGTAGGGAAGTAACTAATAGTGTTCACAATACTATAAAATAAATACTCCATTACTCTGTATGTACATACTTATAACCAGAATTGACATAATCTGTAACTTTGCTCCATTTTAAATAATATAGGAGAAAAAAACTTTTTTTTTTACATTTAAAAAAAGAAAACTGTACTAGCCCAATTTTATTAAATGTAAAATTAAGAAGAAGATAACACAGCATAGGTGCTTCTCATTCACTATGCAGTGCACAGACATTTTAAGACAAAGTCCAGCCTCCTTGAACCTTGCGTGGAGCACTGAGATTACTACTTCTGTGTTTACAAGAACTGCTCTGTGTATAGTTAAATTGGCCGGCCCGTTCAATCTGATGTTTCACACTGAATTAATTTATGAGGTAGGTTTTGATGTGCCATAACGTCAAAAACGACATTTCAGGCGTACTTGTTAGGGTGCAGAAACTCTTCAACAAATTGAACATATTTGGGTACAAGTCTTTGTGACATCTGTTAAGGGCTTCAATTGGATTGGTAAGAGGAGCAATTTCGTTTAGTCTACAGGCTTCATGCCATAGGCAGAGTTCTGCATTATCACTGGAGTTAAACCATCATCGTTTTAAATTCACCCAATTTTACAAACTGCGTAACCTCTGTTTCAAAAGTAGTTTGTTCGGATGGAAATAAATATCTAAAAATTTTCAATATGTCTTAATGTTTCAAAAATTGTCTGAAATTGAGTTTATGAGGGTATTGTTCCAAGGTAAGTAAACAGCTGGACGGTAATATTCTTCATCACTACCAGCTGAAACATTGCACCTTTGAGATTGCTTTCCTATCACCCTTGGCATGCTTATAGTGGTGCCTAAATCTTCTACCATATTTCTTGCACTGTCAAAGAGAATATTGAAGTTTTATTCAGCGTTCCTTCTTTACACTATTGGCACAAGCAACAGCATATGCCAGTTCTATATCGCTTGTTTGTAGTTTATTGCTGAGGGGAAAAGTGTAGCTGAGAAGTTTTACAGACAAAGCCGTGCTATTTGTCACTTGGACACTCCTATAATAAGAAATATAGCTGAATTTGAAAAAAAAATCATCTTGAGGGTGCCAGGGTTATTTAGGCCTCCCAGCCCCACCCCCTTCCCCCTCGTGGATGCGCCGCTGATTGGACATACTTAATTTTATTTTGAGTTTTGAACAAAACTCACAATAAGCTACAGACATCATTTATTTATTTATGATTGTACTTATTATATGCAAAATAATACAGTAATTAGATGTTTAAGATATGTATGCACTATGTACAGTATACAGGTTTAAAAAAAAGTCAAAATAACTAAAACTTCTTGGTAACAAACATTTTTTAAATCCATTAAGGTGTCCACTAATTAAGAGATTTCACTGTCTGTTTCTTATGATTTATATTTAAAAAAATTTTAGGCAATAATGGCAATTTAAATCAGAAATAGATGATAACTATTGAAGTTAAGGTAAAAACACAGTGTAGTGCTAAAATAATTGTTTAAACATTTATTTCAATTTCGTATTAACTACATAATTACAGAACAATTTTTGCTTTTGGGAAAGGGAGAGATTGTATTATTACCAAGATTGTTTTTATACTGAATATTTGATATATATATATATATATATATATATATATATATATATATATAT
>CABFVX010004170.1:6121-70652 GCA_902151425.1 Timema shepardi | reverse complement strand
CACCCTACCATTACACATTAGCGTAAGTGCGTATAACCCGAACGGGTAGTAAGACGCGGTGCTAATAATAATTATAATAATAATAACATGACTAGCGCGTTAGCCAACTATGCCGCAGAGGCGGGTTATTTTAAAAATAAAATTAAGTTTAAGAAAGAAGACCTTCAAATGCAACTTTTTTTTATATATTATGTAAAAACATTTAAGAACCCTTGACAAATATTCAAGAACTATTGATAACACTATGTTTCTACTGGGGCAATATTTTATTTATTTTGGCCAAAAAAATATTTTGCTATAAAAACTGCAAAAAAACACTGCCCTTTTCTTGTGTTCCCTCCACTCCCACTTTAAGAACTTTGTTGCCATTACAGCACTCATAATACATTGATATAATTATTATACAGATTTTCTACCTGACTGATATTTATTTTATGTGTGAATTAAGCAAATTTCTAAGTAAATTAAAGAATTACTGAGGGCTTTCATTGACTTTTTACTTTGGCAAATATCTAAGTAAACCTGATTGCTAAGTACTGTAAGTATTAATTTTGGGTGTGACGGGAGACAAAATTCACCATTAAATTGGATTATATACATATTTTGAATGTCCATGCACAATTCCTTCCTTTTACTAACCGAGATAGTTGAGGGTCTACTATGGTTATAAAATTACATGTGAATAGTGATTTAGGGTTTTATTTCCATCTGTGTGTGTCCTTTTTTCAAAAAATTTTTTTAACACCATATCTTACTACTCATTCAGGTTATACACTTGTGCACTAATTACGCTAATGGTTTTAGTGATAAGGAAGGCATTTGTGCAGAGGGAGAATGGAAAACCATTTTAGAAAAATCCCCCTCAAAATACCTGATCTAGGTTTAAACCTCTTTTCAACCATATTTAATTTCTTACAATATATTCAAACTACCGTCTTGAATTATTTCCCTCCTGAGTTGGTACTTTGACTTGGCATTTACAAATTTTAGAATGTCCTCAAGGGAAAATACTGGAAGAATTGAACATCAAAATCAATGATTAAATTGTTAAGCCTTTATAGTTTTAAAGTGACTCTAATTTTTCATCCCATAATATTTTACACTCACTAGGCCTCTACATGAAAAGTGCTGTCTGGGAAAAGATGTTTAGTTCATCCCAAGCAATATCAAGCATTTTTACTGTTATAATAAAATTTCAAACAAAGTTTTATTTATGTTCCATAATAAAACATTTATGATGCTTAGACATGCCTAGTGGGTGGGCTAGCTTTTCTTAAAACTCACTATAAGTGTAAGAGCATAATTATAGAAATATACCCGCCTCGATGGCGTAGTTGGCTAACGTGCTAGTCGTGTTGAGCTGCTCAACTGCTGAGGACGGGGAGATCGAGGTTCGAATCTCGGTTGGGTGAACTGGGGGTGGTTTTTCCTAAATGGTTTTCCACTCTCCCTCCACGCAAATGCGGGTTCACTTTCTCTAATTCAACCTTCCCATTTTCCTAATCCATCAGCGTAGTTAGTACTTAAAGCGTATAACCCGAACGTGTATTAAGACGCGGTGCTAAATATTATTATTATTATAGAAATATGATTGTAGGCCTACACAATAAATTCAGTAACCATACAAAATAAGTTAGTACTAAAAGTTTTTTTTAAATCAACCATACATAACATTTTATTTTATTTTATTTTCACTGTATTAGTTTACTATCATCTTTTAATCCACATTGTTATTATAATCATCATTTGTGACTGTCTTATTTAAAAATAGAGCTCTAAGAGATTATATTCTACATATTTGGTATGAACACAACATTTTAAAATACAAATATTAAAATTCTTAGATAGTCACTCTTCAGAAAATATTTAAAATATCCTCAGTAAAACCACAAATTAAGACTAAAGGTTTTGTGTTACTTAATATGGACTCATACTACTGTTGTGTATTTTAGGTCAATGTTTTTGTCAATATTTCTCCTCCTTACAAATGCACATTGGGTAGAGACAAGACATCTTGTGAATGTGGGGAATGCCAGGCCTCCACCGTGGTTCGGATTCCACGTTAAACTGTAGGTCCTCCATTTCATCTCACATTAGCGTAAGTGCGTATAACCCGAACGGGCAGTAAGACGCGGTGCTAATAATAATAATAATAATAATAATAATAATAATAATTTATTTTGTAAACTCATATCCAGTTTTTAAACATCATAATAAGTACCTAGTAAATTTATTTCAATAAAATTATGTGTATTTTGTATTTCAGATTCAACTGATATTGTGGATTGCAAATTAAAACTCATTCTTGGATTAATATGGACACTTATCCTTCACTATTCTATCTCTATGCCTATGTGGGAGGGGGAAGAAGACTTCGGGGAAGGAAAAGGTCCTACACCCAAGCAAAGGTTAGTATTAATGTTGTCATACATAAGTACATTATTATCTTAGTAAAGTTGGTAAATATAGTTAGAATGTAAAGAGAGAAAAAATAGCATGGATAGTGTATCAAATAAAATATAGTTGAAAAATAACACTTGGTCACGGGAATCAAACCTTGGATCCTTCGCTTGGTGTTCCATTCATTGCTTTACTACTAAGCATAATTTAAGGCAGCTATACTAAGCTATCCCTACAAAAGTTATTTCCATTCATTATAAAGAGTTGAGCTCAACTAAAAAATAGTGACATATCCTTTTCTTAGAACTATAGTAAGCCACAAAAACATCATAGATACAGCAATAAAAGCTTGTTTAAGTGTGCTAAAAGCTAATCAAATATTTGTAAATCTCAAGAATATGAGCAATTTTGTTTTGATACTTTGTCTAGAGCTGAAGTTTCCTTTCAATATTTATTGATTTTGTGGTAATTCAAAAATGTTATACAATACAAATATCAAAATACAATAAACATAAACCCTGTTCACGGTAGGAATTGATTTTTGAAAGATCTTTTTCCCTACCAGAAATCTATTATATAGTAGGATATTGTTAGGAAAAAAGACCTTTCAGAGAGTAATTCCTAGCGTGAACAGGGTTTATTTGAAATTATTCTATTGTCTTACTTTTCCAAATATTTCTTTATTAATTTATTAACTACATGATCCAACACCCTAGCTCAGTCACTAAAGCATCAGCTCACTAATCTAATGCAATGCTATATGTTTTTTCAAAAAGCAGTATGCCACAGCCCAACCTTTTTTGCAACTCATCAAACTATAATAAACTTATTTATATGTAATCCTCAAGCAGTGGAATAGTCTTTTTCATTTGAGAGGTCCATCTATATTAAATTCCATCAGCCCTGGTGAAAGCTCATGTAATTGGGAGATTTCAAGCATGCTATCACATTTTATGTCACCAGGCTACTCCACTGGATCCAGAGCAGGGTCCCGGATTTGCCAATCACTAACTTTACCGCAGACTGGAACGATGGCAGAGCAGTGGGAGCACTGGTGGATGCAGTTGCACCAGGTATGGTTAGGTTTGCTTTCCCAGGGGATATTTGGTGTTGTAGCACTATTAAAATAATATTTACTCTCTCATCTCCGGAAAATCAAATTTGTATATATACACTAAATTAATAATTAAATTCAAAGGACAATTTAGGAGGAAGGTGTCTTTAAATGTTAGTAAGTAGAACTTGAGTGAAGGGATTTTCTGAATATTTTAGTTTAAGTGTCTTAAGTTATTTGTTATTTGTTGTAATGGCAGCTCTTATCCTAATTTACAATTATGAAAAATGCTTGTAAACACATTCAAATGGTTAAGTATATTCTGATTTTTTTGAATTAAAGAGGGGCTTACATGGATATAATTTAAACTTGAGTTAATACGCCTTAAACCCATGCCTTCCCCAGAATACAAAACTAGTGATAAAAACATGGTAGAAAGTACAGTAGGAATTTTTTTTGTGGTCAACATTGATAATATTCAAATATATTATTAGTATTATTTCATATGTATTGGTATTATCTATCAAAAGGGACATTGTGACATGGGAATATATGAAAAGTGGATTTACTAATATATTTGTCTGTAAAATACTGTTATTTTTATCATATTGTTTATTTTACAACAAAAACTATCAGATATTTCAGAAATTTTAAAATTATTTTCAAAAAAACAAGTAGAGGAGGAGCACCCATGGTAAAATATTAGTTGTATCAACAATTCATATGATTTTGCAAAGAGAACGGAATTATTTGACTTAAATAGTATTTCTGTTAATAATTTAATTTAATAGAAAACATTGAAAATGTGTTGTTTTACTCATAGCAGTATTTTACTCCGGGGAACAAGAGCCATGAACTTATTTTCACCTCCCATCCAATTTGTTTATTCACTTAATTTTATTCCTCAACCTTGTTTATAATCCAGTGTTACCACTGGTAGCAGTGGCGTCTTGTCAGGGCAAGCAAGGCAAGCCCTTGTTGCCTTTGCTTGAAGATATGTAATTATTTTATTTAATGTTTACAAAAATATTCTCCTGGCAGGCAATTAAATTTAATTCAAGCCTCAGTGTAGTTGAAAAAAATTTTCCCCACACATGACAATGACCATAACATGCATGTGGGTCGTGCACTAGTCCATCACTTTGTAGTTATTATTATTATTATTATTATTATCATTATTAGCATCGCGTCTTACTACCAGTTCGGGTTATGCGCACATATTGTAGTTTAAAGTATATATATATTTATATTTTTTTTTTTTTNCACTTTGTAGTTATTATTATTATTATTATTATTATCATTATTAGCATCGCGTCTTACTACCAGTTCGGGTTATGCGCACATATTGTAGTTTAAAGTATATATATATTTATATTTTTTTTTTTTTCAGCTTTCATTCCATAGCTCTATATTCCATTCACGGTAGGAGTTTACCTCTGAAAGGTCTTTTTTCCTACCAATATCCTACTATATAGTAGAGTTATGGTAGGGAAAAAGGCCTTTCAGAAGTCAATTCCTACGGTGAATGGAATATAGCTAGCTTAGTTCTTATTTGTGACGTCATAGACTTAAGATGATTGAGAAGGTGAAGAGCTGTGGGGCCTGGTTAGGAATTCAAGCAACAAAGTTACGCCTTATTAACAAACAAAGCTTAATGCTCGAAGGATGTAAGCCTAGAACCGAAGACAATAAAATATACTTTTGCATGCCCCTCTCTACTCTTTTTTAAACACGTGCCAATAGTAGAAGTTTAAGGGGTTGGGAATAGGATTTAAGGGTCTTTGAGTGGAAGAGGAAATATCAAAAAAAGTAGATGTTACTGAGCCCATGCCTACATATCTTTAGTGGAGCTTAATGCAACATGTTTTTTTGTTTTGATGTGTGTATCAGTGTAAGTTAACAAACAAAAGTTTATGTTTTATATGTATGTAATAACACAATAACAAGTGTATTGATTGGAGTAAGAGGCCATAGTTAAAAGTGCAAATGTGTTATGAATTATATATACAGTTTTTGTCAGAAGAAGTTTTGAAGATCACTTCGAAATAGTGAGTATTTAAAGATCCATTCCTGATTTAAATATAACTACAAAAAATAAAAAAGGTTGGCGTTATTAGGCATTTTCATTAAAGCATTTATTCTAAGCATTATTGGTTAACTGGGTGAAATTCAGAAAACAAATTGCGTTTAATATTTTAAAATAATCAAATACACCAAATATATGCTGTAGATTGCAATATATTTGGAAATTTAAAATATATTATTTCTTACTACTTTTATGTTTATTTGATGTAATTAAATAACACACAATATAGTTGACTTACATTTTAAATATAAATATTTTTATGTTTTTATGTATATTTAATTTTAAAATTGTCAGGATTGTGGGTGGCGGAACTGGGGTGGGAGATGTAAGGAATTTTACCCCCACTTGTAAAAGAAAAAGGCGGGGTGAATATGTTCTCCCCCAATAACAACATATCCTCTTCGGCATGTTAAAGATTCTAGTGTACCGCATGTAAATCACGGAATACAAGGACACTCAAAGCCACAATTATAAGAAAAAACTCCATGTAATAATACAAAATTCTGGGGGAGAACCCTCAGGTCTCACAGTGTGTCTACCAATACTGGGAATACTGAAAATACTGGAAATATACTTGATTTAATTTTTGATACTGGTAATACTGAAATATAATGGAATTTTGGATCGAATACTGGAAAAATATTCAACTTTTTTACATTTGAGTGAAATGTTGGATTAAGCATTTTGAGACCCCTGATATTATTTGGACTACAGATCTATTTTGACCACCCCTAATTACTCCCCCACTGGTCTATCTTGCTTGCCACACAATTAGTTGACCTTGTATATGACCTTGCAGTGGGGATGTTTGCTTTACTTGCTGACCTTTCTATTCTCAGTCTCTACACTAGTCCCTCCCTATTGATCCTTTTTTCAAAAGCGAGCTTGTGAATATGGTTAAGCAATGCTCATTTTATTGTATTTCATTTGAGGAGAGCATAAATACTGTGGTTCAGAAGACCCAGATGGATGTTGTTCGCTTCTGGAGTGAAAATGAAATTCATACAAGATATCTTACATCTTGCTTTTTAGGTCACGCAACAGCTCAAGATATATTAATGAACTTTATATCTGCACTAAAAGATTAGGGCTTAGATCTTAAAAAAATGCTTCAAGTTTCCATGGATGGACCAAATGTAAACCTCAAATTTTTAATTGATCTTAAAAGTTACTTGAAGGAAGATTCTCCGAGAGAGCAATGTCAATGATGCTGTATTTAAAACAGTGTTTTTATTCTAACAAGCATCATCCAAAATCTGATAACATTCAATCATTAAGCAATTTTGTGAAGGATGAACTTCTGACATCAAAGTTGGGATTCATGCTGTCAGTTTCACTTGAGTTGAAGCAATTTCTCAATATCAGAGTAATCAACCTCTATCGCCATTTATGTTTGCAGATATAAATAAACTACTTGGGCACTTGATGAACAGAATTGTAAAATGTGATGTAATGAATTAAGCAAATACTTACAAAAAATTGTTAGCCGTTGATTTAAAGAAACAATCCAACATGAAATCACTCCCTACTGTAGATATTGGGTTCACAGCATCAGCAGCTTTGAAAGGAATTAAAGACATCAAGATACTTCAGTTCAGAGGAGATTGTCAAAAATTTCCTAGTTGATCTCTACAACAAAATTTTACATAAGTGTCCTCTCTCCTATAAAATTGTCAAGGGTGCTAGTTGTCTCCCTCCTGCAGTCATACATTCAGTCATATGTTAGGACATATAGGATAACTTCTGCATTAGAAGTCCTACTAGACAAGAAACAACTCTAACCTGCAAGCTGATGTTGTAAAAAGAGACTACTTGGACTTTGTATAAAAGCAAGAAGTTATTGACTACCTTAAACAATTCACTTCAAGTGGTGACCAGCTTGATAAGTTTTTCATGTATATTTTTTCTAGAGTAAATGCATCCCAGGAACTACAATATTTCACTAAAATAAATTCCTGTTATCTTCCATAGCAATGAAGCTGTTGAATGAAGTTTTTCTGTGAATAAAGAATGTCTGGTTGAAAACCTACATGAGGACAGCCTAAATGCTCAACGTGTCATTTATTATGCAGTCACTGCAGCCGGGGGACTTCTAAATATGACAATTTCCAAAAAGATGAGTCATGCTGTGAGGAGTACATCAGGAATAAGAAAATAAGCGCTTGAAAAGAAGAAAAGGATTGAAGTAGACTTAAGTCAAAAAAAGAAAAACAGCATCTGAAGAAATAAGAAAATTAGAAATTAAAAGATGAACAGTTTTACAGAAAGCAAAGGAAAAGGCAAAAGTGTTAGAACATGAAATGCAAAGATTTGAAAAAATTGTGGTTGAATGAATTTTAACTTTGTGTACATTCTAAAAAAAAAAAAATGTTAGGTAACTGCAATTATTTTTATTACCAAGTAATTTTTATCAACCTATTATTTATTGGTTATTTTTCATTGAAGATTCTGTATCTTGATTACTACATATATAGTTATTAAACAAATTCATTATCAAAAATATAACTTGTGGAAAGTATTGACTGTCAAAGAGTGGTGGGGATAATAGTTAGTTTTTGTGGTAGAGTAAACTCAATGGCTGTAATCATTCTTTGAAGTTGCGCCGCCAAGGCTGATTACTTGTACCTTTAAGTTCTACGAGTGAGGTGAAATGACCTACCAACTTTGCCAGGAGAAGTATTTTCACATACCTTCCAGGGTTCTTTCACATGCCACATGGAACCGACAGCTGTACTTCCCCCTCCAAAGGATGTTGAGCTATGATTTTATTTCTTGCTCAAGAAAAATCCTTCGACCTCTGTAGGGTTCAAACCCACAAACATCAGGTCATGAGATAAGCACTTTACCCCAAGACCACCGTTCGACGGTAGTATAGGCCATTCAAAAAAGTAATTTGTGTGTGTGTGGGGGGGTATGCACTTGTATTAAAGATGGGTCGGATCCACCTTATTTCAAATCTGAAACTTCAATTTGCCATCAAAACCTTAATTAAAATTTGAATTTTAGAAAATATTGTAAGCATAAGTGTTTAAAACTTTCCCAATAACTAGGATTTTTTTCCTCCACTTCTGATTTTGTTTACATTAAATGGTAAATTAATGATCTGGGGCTCGGTTGTTAGGCTTTCCTATCATTATTTTGGTTTTAACCACAATAAACTGTAACTATTTTAATATCTTTAAGAACTAACTCAAACTTTGTACCTATTTAAAAAAATTGTTACGGTTTGAGTCTTGAATCCATGAATATTCCTGGTAGGTTCTAGGACCCCATACTTAGTATATACTAGAATATATGCTTCAATACACTTGATTCTTGATGTAAAAATGTTTAACTATGACAGACATAGGCCTACCCTGACTTTCTATCATTTTATCATTTTTAAATAGGGATTGTTTGTTTGTTTGTTTGTGAGTACCTTTCTTAAATACTGGATTTCTTAAAAAAAAATATACTGGAAATACACTGGAATTTAAAACTATATTCAGGTGGACATCTTGTCTCATTGTTATCCTTGAGGGGTCGAAGCCCCACCATTCTTCACTTACTAGCTCGCCTAAGAATTTTGGTCACAAGATGCTACTGACTGATAACATTTGAAAATGAAAGATTGTTTTAAACATGAGACAGCCAACTTTAAATTGGGGAAGTACTTTTGCTTCACTCTTGTCAATCTCATAAATTGGAAGGCATAAAGTAAAACCTTTTCACAAACTAGATTGGAAACAAAACCTGTAGGGAACTTTGGACGACATATTTGTGTCACTTTTAAACACCTACTGAGAAGTGCTTGTTTGAAAAAAGGAGTTAGTTTTTTGGCAGGTGTATACTTACATCATACTGAAATTGTGTGACTGCACCACCAAGTAAATTAAAGCTATTTCCTCCACTGTTTCACATAATATTGTATCCAGGATAGGGTAAATTTTTAAATCGATTTTCTCTCAATGTCAGTTAGTGTATTTCTATTTCTCGATTGATATAAAAGTATCAATCGTTAATGTCTTTTGGTTTTAATTAATCCTTGTTTGTTTTTAGATTTACAAAAGAAACCAATACAGTTAATTTAAAACCAAATTTTAAGAAATTTGGAAAACAGGGTTTCTTTATTATATAGGCATGTTAACCTTTATAAAAGCTCATCCCTCACAATTGCCGCCCAGTCCCAGTTGGAAACTCCTTTTAGAGTTAAAAAGTGGTTAATATATATAGTATTTTTGTTTCTAATTGTATACTCTGTCTATTACTAACTCTCACTTACTTTATCTGTCTATCCTAAGCGAGTTCTAGAGAAATTGCACATTTAGACATTTGTTGAACAATGAGAATCATGATATTGAACAAACAGTACTATTACAGCCTTGTGGGGTTTAGCTCTGGCCTCTCTTGTCCCTTCTTTGGTGGAGCACCTGACCTTTCTTATTTGCATATTTTTCCACACTATATTATCTAATACATAATAAAATATTTTTGAATGTTTGGAAATGTGTATATAGTTTAGTAATAAGTTTTAGGCTTGGTAATACTCTTTCCTGTGGAATAAACTACATACACACTTAATGCCAGCTTGATATATAAACACTTATATTATGGTACGATTTGAAAATATTAATTAATATCAATTACATATTAAAGCTTGAGCAGAGCTCTGAAAAATTTAGTCTAGTCAAGCCAAGCTAAGCTTTATACAACTAAAGTATTTAATTTGACCACTAAAATTAGTATTTATGTAGTAATATTTACTATAAACAATATATTTTCTTGGTAAAGCATATTATTATTATTCTATTCCTCCAATTGTATAATTTATAATGTGTAAGTTTTTTTTAATTTGTAACATTATTTTACTGAGGCATTGAATCCCTGAAAATATGCCAATACCTCTGTACAGTATATATATGTTACAATCCATAAACACTTTTGTGGCAAAGTAGCATAACTCCTCCACTTTAAAATGTTTTAAATAGTGTCAAAGCTGTGTATTTTTCTAAATACTAATCAAAGTTAAAGCTACAATTTAAAAGTCATTTATTTCAAGTTTGTGTCATTTACTGACTGGGATATTACTGTGCATGCTACACCAATTAAAATAAATGTTGTAATTTTAATGCTAACCATTTTAAACTGAATGCACCAGGGTTTAAGTGTGTGTGTTATTTTATCTGTATATCCATGTGAATGTGTATATACTTAGTTGAATACAACCTTCCTCAAACCTAACACATAAGCGTAATTAGTACATATGTGCATAACCTGAGTTATTATTGAGACTCGATGACAAAACAATTTCTTATACAGTTTGGCAAGCTAAAATAGCCCTCCCTGTGAACACAAAAGCTGCTCCTGGTCTGTACCTTTCGTTTACCCTTCAAGGTGATAGTAAGCTTACCTTTGTTTATTCCAATATTGGATTGGTTATAATAAAAGGTCATAGTGTACTCCGCCATCTTAAAGTTGAGGTTACCTTTCAAGCTAAACAGAGTAACAAGAGGTTTTTATCTTATTTGCTTATAATCAGGCTATTGCTTTCAATCTAAGAGAACAGAGAAGGGAAGGTTATTACCAGATCCCGGATTTTGATGACGTTTCATCTTTTTTTTTTAGTCCATCAGAGACAATACTCATAAGTACATAAACTCTGTTCATGATCCCCAGGTTGCAGAAATGTATATTTTATAATTCATTTTTTGCCATTTCAGATTTTTAAGTCATATTTCTTGCTTTTTACTTTCTCGCTATCTTACAGGTAGAAAAAGTATTGTTACTGTCCCAAAAATCTAACTCAAGATTTTGATGAATCTTGATGTTGACCTCGAATCCAAGAAAATGCTTTTTGAATTTCCGTCTTTCCATCTGTCTTCCTGTCTTCCTGTCTGTCTGTCTGTCTGTCTGTCTGTCTGTCTGTCTGTCTGTAACTCCAACTATAGCCTAAACTAATTTACTGATCAAGCCAAAACTTGGTATCTAGAGTTTTCATAGGGTTACTTCGAGGGGTTTTTGGAATTGGATATCTAACCCTAAAATTAAGGGTAGTTTACTGAAGGGCTAAAAACAAAAAAAATTAATTTTCTCAAAATTGGCTCTAACGATTTTGATTAAATTTCATTTCTAAACATTTATAAATATTTTAAACAAAATGGCTACTCTCAATATTTCAACAAAATGACTTTAAGGGCTCCTGTCTGATGCGTAATTATCTTTTTCTACAATATCTCCTAAACTATTTGAAACATGAAATTATTTATCATAATAAATACGTATGACTATAAATAATACAAATATTTTATTTAAAGCGTATTTTTATAATACCAATAACTTTCAAGCTATACCCATATATATATATAAACTTTTTGAACACAGTAGTAAAGTATTGTGACCGTAAAAGAAAATCTAACCTGAAATGTTGATGGATGTCGACGTCTCATGACCCACCCACAACCCTAAAAAGTGGTTTTTGCAATGCCGTCTGTCTGTGTATGTTTAAACTTAAAATTAAGGCTAGTTTAATAAAGGGTGAAAAGAGAAAAAAAAATCTATTTTCTGAAAATGGGCTCTAACGATTTTGATTAAAATTCGTATCCAGGTGTTGATTAAGATTATAAATAAACTGGCTATTTTCATTTCCCATGAAAATGTCTTTTAGGGTAGACCCTACTTTACAGAAGCAGAAACTTCCTTATCTCCACAACTATTTTAGATACTAAATAACTTTTCATTACAAAATTGTAGTACTATTAAAAATAAAAAACCTTTTAACATATAATTTTATAAAACTAACATTTTCTGAGATATTAGCAAATATATTACTACAATTTTGTGAGCTTTAGTTTTAAAGAGATACTACTTAAGTTTTAACGCAATAATTCTCCAACGCCATAGAGCAATTAAATATAAGTAAGTCTCCAAAAGTTTATGTTGTTTTTCCTTAAACCTCTTAGGAGGAATGTTTGTACAACAATGATCTATATCCATTTTAGATTCAATAGTCAATATTTACATTTTTTATTTGTTAAAATTTATAAATGAGAAATTTAATAGCAATGCGATGGCATGAAGATTTGCAACACCTAATAAAATGTCAAAAATTTTAACCGGAAGTTGAAGTTTGAATACAAGGCGTTGACCCTTTTAGACCCAATTTTGAACTTTTTTATCAGTCCAAACATACAAATGAGGACATTAATTAATTAAAAATAAAATTATAAAATTTAAAACTGGGACTAAAAATTTTTTTTTACAAAAGTATAGTGCAATTTATGCTTGGGTTCGCTAGTGTGTAATATTTTGTTTCACATATATTATGAGTTTTGGGTAAATATCTCCATTTTTAAACAATAGAGCGAGAAAGTCCATCCGGAGTTCCATACAATTTTCTTTTGTTTTTTTGTTTAATAAGTTATTTTTAAATATTTTTTTGGGAAGGAAATTTATAATTATTTGAAAATGACTTTAAAAAGGTTATATATATGAATTATCAGTGTGTTGATAAAACATGATTATTCAAACATCAGATATTTTACCACACAATTGTTGACTGAAGAAAATAATGTACGAGTCCAAATTAACTTTGTGCCCCTTTACCTGCATGCTTATAAAATCCACATTCCTGGTGAGACCTTCACTTTTCTGTAAAATATGTGAAGTGAAAGTGTCTAGCATCAGATAAAAGATTTAACCATTCAACAGAATATCAGTGACAACAAACATGTCCGTAGTATTCAGGATATTTATAAAAAGAAATCTCTCAATTATTACTTGCACAAAATACATTCACGAATAAAAAAAAAACCTCAACATTTTGTAAAGATTAAATAAACTAATGTTGACACATTGTTTTTATGTCATCAATATATTCATACAAGAGGGTTGTTGAAATAGCTTAACATATTTGACTGTGGGTGTGTGCACACAAAAAAGCAGGACAACCTTATAATTAGTTATTAACTAGATAGAGAAAACTGTAGAAAAGTGCAAATTTAAGTAAAATATATTTTACTCTACATTACAATGGTGTCCCACTGAAAGTTTTGTCTAGTTATTTTATCATGTGCTTCATTTGTGTAAGGATAAAATACAAATATTTAATCCTATGACCAATGATGATGTGCTATTTATAGTTTAATTTGAAATGTAATTAAATAAGCTAGGATCTCCCATTTTACTTATTTACCACTTCTACTTGAAAACTTATTGTTGTATGTAATTATAGTATTTTATGACTAAATAGATTTATTTTTTGATGTAGTTTGTAACTATGCTATGAACTTGAAATTTTTTTAATCTATATATTAAATATGGCAGTAAAATATTTTTCTTGATTAATTTAACTACTTTTTAAAGATAATTTCACTTGCTCAGATGTTTCTGGGATTTGACATGGTCCTTACTGTCCGAAATACAATGTCCAAGTACAGAATTTTCTTAACTTGAAGATATTTCTAAATCATTAATAATTTCTCCAAGCACATTGATTAAATTGATGTGCTTTTTTTAAAAAACAAAAGAACAACAAAGAGAAATGATATTTACTGGAAGCAAACGGTACTTCACTCTCTACAAGCTATGAATGGTAGCTTTTGAACAGATGTTTAATTAACTATTGATTTAATTGTCAGCTTCAAGGTAAAAATTCAGTCGAATAATATATTATTCATCATTATTTTTATATATATATATATATATAACAGTAATTTAATTTAAGATAAAAGTGTTAAAATACCTTAATAAAATATCAATGATATTTTAAAACTATAGATTAAAATACTGTACTCATATGTATTGTTGTAAATTCCATTTTATGTGCTATTTTTGACATCAACACATATCTTTGCTAAAGTTTGGAAATTTTATTAGTCACTAAAATAATAGGTTTAAGCTATTTTCATTTACAATAACCAACTGTCAAAATAACATTTTTCTTACAAATAATGCTCACCGCAAATTTATTTTCGTACAGTTGTCCATGTTGAGTATACTAATCTCAATTCTACAAGTCAACATGGGATTTTCATCTCAACTTTCCATCACTCTATTGTGTGCCTTTAGCCAAAGTTGAGTCATTAGTTCATTAAGCCGTATAAGGTGATCTTTTAAAGTATAAATATAATCTAACTGAAATCTAACTTAGATCGTACGACCCAATAGCCCATTGCTTTAGGCTGACATCATTCAACCCCTTCATAGAGTGTCTAAAAATACTACACTAAGTTGCGATTTTAATACAATAATGTTTATAATATAGTGACTGGAAAATTTTTTAAATTGGCTCTGGAAAACCTGGAAAAGTTATGGAATTTTAAAATATAGTTTGGCTGGGTACCCTGAAAGTATTTTTAGATTGTTGCTTGGTACTGATAAAACTATATACTTTTTCCAATTTTTCATACATCCCTATACTGCTTTCAACAAGTTATTAACATGGCTTTTTATAGATATTCAGATTAAATATTTACCATTGATCATTGCTAAGTAGTTTCCTATAAATAATGACTTAACAAAAGCTCAATCTATGAAATACAAAATTGTTAAGGCTCTTAGAAAATAAAATTAAACTAAAAAATGACCTGTACATTGTATTAGTTTCTTTTTACCTTTCTTCAATTAACCCTTTAGGAGCAGAAAAATTATAGTAAAAAAGTAAGTACAAGTTTTATATTCATAGGGGACCATGCAGCCCAATATATATATCATAGTAACTATTGACCTTAAAGTAATATAAAAGAATTAACAAAACAATGACTATCATAGTATGCTACAAAACATATTTAAATATATATGAATAAGGGGATGTCTCAGAAAACTGTTTTGTAAGATCTTGCGGTTTGACTCAACAAATAAGACCATATTTTCAAACACATAGCCTGCTAAAAAATATTGTTATACTGTCACTACATTATCACTGCTACTAAATAACAACAGCTGCATTGGAAGGCATAACTGTGTTATTGTTTAGATATGACCCATTAAAATATAAATAAGTGTTACATACACATATATTTAATAAATTCTATTCACTCTTCTAAATGGTGAAATCATTTTATATGCATGTTTTATTTCTAATGGGAAACTTTTTAATATAAAAGTGCAAAGAATATTCTTCAAGATACTTTTTTTTTTTTGCAGGCCTTTGTCCAGACTGGCAAGACTGGAATCCGACAGACTCCCTTCAGAATGCCTCAGAAGCCATGGGGCTAGCTGATGATTGGTTGAATGTTAGACAGGTACAGAGATAAGTTTTTAATCATGTTCTTAGGGGTTTCCATTTTTACAAAATATTATTTAATTACTGGATACCCAAAAAGGATTTTTTCTATATGTAATGTACCTCATCATCATCATCATCATCATCATCATCACTCCTATTTGGCATTTCAAGCATGTGTTTTTATTTTTTTACATCCAGTACTGTTGACAGCTTGTGGCTTAGATCAATTTTTTTATTCAAGCCATATATTTACCACTGTTTGCTTGATAGGCCTGTTTTAGCTTCATATGCCTTAGAATCTAACTTAGGACTAGGGCAGGCAAAACATCCAGTCCCTGGCCATTAATTTGTCACTGTGAAAATGTAAACCCACATTTTGCAAAAATAAATTTTTCGGCCATGCCGGAAACCGAACCCGAGACCCTTAGCTCAATAAATAGACACGCGACCAATTGAACTAAGGTGTGGGATAAATATGTTTCTAATCGTTAATAATTTGTATTTTGTTTTTATTTTTTGTCCCTTTGTTTTCATTTCTCACCCATTATTTGAGGTTCCTATCATTTTGCTTATTTTCCTGGCAGCTTTCTTCACAACACCTATATTCTTATACCTTTGGTTTATTTATTTTGTTTAGGTATAGTTTTATGGATTTATAATTATTTTAATATAAATGTTTATTTGTTTGTGTATGCGGAACAACCAATTTAAATAACATGTTTAGCTCTAGATTTCAATGCATTCAAAGGGATGAATATTTTGTTTATGTTTCATTAAAATTTTCTCAATATCCATTCTATAATAATTATAATAAATTGCCTATAAAGAGAGTTAAACTTATTTTTTATAAATAAATAACTCTGTTAAGTTTTTATATATAAATTTTAAAAATATCACACACATTGTAATTTTGTGGTACCACAAGTATTTGTTACTAAAAGCAAAACTTGTGAAGTTTTATTTAATTATAATGCTAATATCTTAAAGTATGATACCAAAGCTAAGTGGAAAGAATTTCTGTTAAATGATCAGAGTACTATTGATTCATTTTCAGTGATGTTAAATATTTATCACTGCTAAATTTGGTTTGTTTACTTTTTCTTGTTGGCCAATTAAAGTTCTTTGGATTTTGCATATTTATTGGAATTAATTAGATATACATTGCTTCTAGCTTTGACTGTGTTAAATATGTAAGATTTTTAACTTAAATAAGGTAAAATTTAATTTTAAAAATGTTTTTTATGAATAACAAGGTTGACTTATCGTCACCTGAGGATGCAAGTGTTCTATCTCCAAAATTGTTAAATTTGACATATTTGGTGTTAACGTTTATTTAGAATGCATATGATTCACCTGTGGTGAAATTGAGACTCCTATATAATTACTTACGAATATATAAACTCGAGTTGTCATCTTGTAACATTGGTTTTATACATAAGGTCAAACTTAATGCTTTTTTACACAAAAGTGAATAATTGGACATAGAACACTTGCATTCTCAGGTGACATTATGTTAATGTTATGTAAGACTTCAGATATTCTGAAGAAGAAAAATCCTTATTTATAAGAGTTAATCTTTTATATTTTAATCTCAATGGAAATATGTGGAAATAAGTATATTCTACATTTACTATGACAAAAAGTAACCTTCATTTTTTTTGTTGTTGCTAGAAATCAAAATTTTCAAAAAGTTAATTCTTAATACATAGTCAATTTCACAAAGAGGTGTAAAATTCACATCACTAAATAAGGGGTAAGGTAAAGAAATGCTATTAAAATATTGTATCATTTGTTAAAAATATGTACAAGGTTTTCTTTAAAAACAATCAGCAAGAACAGCCTAAAGCTAATTATATAAACAATTAAAAACCTTATTTAAAATTAGTTCTGGTATTGATATCTTAGTTTCAAATCTATTTTTAAAATTATTGATCTGACGTTATACTTAACTAGCATTACTACAATCTACATTGTTTTATGTTGACCTCATTTGAAAATGGTCAATTTTTACATTTTTTTTGTGTAGTCTCATAAAATCAATAGAAAGATAAAAACTTTTTAAACAACATTGTAGTCAATTTTTAAATGTAGTGTTGCAGGAATAATATATTGAAATATCAAAATACTCTATAAATCTTGGGGGACAGGTTAATTCTTATTTAAGTCCTTAAATTATTCTGTCACTTGAGTTGATGTATTTTATTGGTAGATTGGATGGTGATTTTTGATTATTTGTTTGCCTACAATATTTCATTTAGTTTGAACACACATAATTACTTATACCCCAGCTCTGTTGTTTAGCAAACATTTCATTTCTCGTATTTTATTCGTTCATTTATTTTGGTGTATATGTGACTTTTAAAAACTAACCTCATTTGTTAATAATATATTCCATTATCATAAACTATTTAGTGTTTTTTTATTTTAAATAACAGCTCATAAGACCTGAAGAGCTGGTCAGTCCTAATATGGATGAGCAGTCGATGATGACCTATCTTTCTCAGTATCCAAATGCTAAGTTGAAGCAGGGGGCACCTTTACGTCCTCGCACAAACCCAAACAGGTAGAAATAGTTTTAATAATTTTAAATTTATTGTGTACCTTTCTAGTAATTTAATTTAGAAATTAAACCACTCGTATAAGATTACATAATAGAAAAATTACTCAATTCAAGGATGGGAAATCTTTTCTATTAATAAATTACATTATTCATTTAAAATTGAAATAAATGGATTAACATATCTATATAATAGATTTAAGGTTAAAGCAGCGAATGTCAGAACAGCTCAACTTTTTTCTATTACTATTCATATCCTCTAGCTGTGATTTGGAACTAGCTAACCTATGGAAACAGGATTTAAGTGGGAAATTTAAGGAATTAAAACAGCATTCTGACCCAAAGAAATTCTTTTAAAACAATCACTCGGTCGGTAGAACAAAAAAAAAAGTTAATTGTGAAATATGGTATTCAATTCATGATATTAATACTATGTATCAAATTGGGAATTATTTTGTTTGGTGACTATAATAAACATTTTTATGAATACTTTAATACTCACTCTATTGAAGAAATAACTCTTCAGCAAAACCATTTAATGCTGTTGGCAGATGTAATGAAGAATGTTATCACTCACATATTTTTTTTCCTGTATAAAGCATTGATTGTGATCAAATATAATATAGAAGCATTTACTCATACAAAAATGTAAAGAAATAAAACTAAAACCAAACAATTTACTAATGAGAAGTGTGATGTGGTTTCTTGTTAACTACAAACTTCAGGTTTGGATGAAAAGATAACTTTATTCTTAGATCCGGTTTGACTTCCAATCAGTTTCTATATTTATTTCTTAGGAAAACCAGTGTTGAAAAGCGTGCTTAATATGTATAGGTCGTGACAAAAGGCATTATAAAATTTATCGCTTTTTATACTAAAACTGGGTACTTCTGACAAAAAATAGCCCAAAATCCATCGGTGGTGTTCTGTCAAAGATGTTTTTGAATACCGTACTACACGACATTTCAATTATATATTCAATATCTGAATCCGGCAATGCTGTCTCGGATTTTACTCTCACTTTAAAAGGGTTCCTTATCCATGTTTTGTTGCTCTTGATTGGGGGGTAATATTCCTCCAGTCTTTTCTCCAGTCCAAGCAGATGTTACTTAATAGCAGCTGAAATCTCACCCGGCATGGAATACATGTTACTTTCTTTGTAATTATGTAAGCTTTGTAATTCCCTGCTTCCAAATAATGGGACTAAAAATTGGGATTTTTCGTTGCAGCTTCCACCTTCTTTTGTACTTTAAATACAGTTATATTGTAATGTCAGATTTAAATTATTAAAAAAAATCAAAAATGTCACAAAGGTAGGCTACTTTGATTAACCAATTTACATAATTAAAACTATCTTCGAACTAAAATATTACATCTCAGCTGTTGGGGGATGATGGTCTAAGAACATTAAAAATTCTCCCTTCATCTTATTGAGTCTTCTTAAAACATTCCCTCTTGATAGCCATCACATCTCACAGTGTAAAAGAAGTTGTTCATGTTCATTCCCCATTTCTTTGTACAACGCAAAGAATATTCTTGAATTCAGTGGATGAGATTTTATAAAGTTTATACATTTTACACACTCTTGCATAGTCACAATTAAAAGAATGACATATTTTTGACGACGGCCAATGCTTCTCTGTGAATGCTACAATCCACCTATACACAGGCCAATCATTACAGTTCATGAGTTATAAAGAGTCATACTAGTTATTTTATGCATTTAACGAACCATTATTAAGCTAAATTAGTAAATATATGGGGCTAAAATTTAGTCTAGCTAGACATGCTTATGAATTATACACAATTAAATATTTATAAAAATCTAAAAACAAATGTTATTTAATTAAATAGCAATTTGAATAGTAATAAAATTATATAATTTTTAATCATATCTTAGGGCCAGTTTCATAGTCATATTTAGTATGCCTCAAGTGTGGCACTACACTAAGTACATGACGACACCTACCTAAGCCAGAATGGAATGGGCCAGTTTCCTATGCGAGAACGGCCCATTCCATTAGAGTTTAGGTAGGTGTCGCCTTGTATTTAGTGTAGCGCCGCACTTGAGGCGTACTAAATTTGACTATGAAACTGGCCCTTAGTCATTTTCGTTTTACACCACGATAATTGGATTTTACTCCATTTTGTAGTACACAATATCGTCAATTGAAATAAAATTGGTTTTTAGCATTACTCTATTCATTAATTTACTAATGTGACTAAATTGATCGTCGAAATTATATATTTTAAATGTTTATTTCACGAAATCTCTGGTTTTGACTATACCAATTTATAGATACAATACAGACCAATAAAATATATCATGCTTGGCCAAGGCAGGGTCGGATTACACAGAATAATTACACACTCAAGTAAAGCGCATGCTGCAGAGGACTAAGTGAATGAAATTGCTACCTGCTAACATTTTCAATAAACAAGTGGTTTTTCTGTTCTTTTTTTCCTTCTCATAGTCACTTGAGAAATATTATTTTATATTATATTTGTGCTTCAACACACAGATGTTTGTCAACTTGGCTCCCAGCTGTTATACATCAGATTTTTGAAAACGCCCATCGTTTGTGATTTGTTAGTGCTGGTTAGTGTTCAATTTATTTATTGTTAGTGCTGTATTTTCATGGACGGAGGGTTGAGAACCATTAAAGAAAATCCACCCTCATTACACCCGACTGAGATTCGAAACCCTATTTACTTATCGTAGTCTATTGCTAGAGTGACGCTTTGGACCACGTAACCACTGAAGTGTGTAATTTTGTTCTTAATGCTTTATGTGTAGTTTATAATAATTAGTGTTTTGAATTAAATTTTTGTCATCAGATCTAATTTATTACTTTCTTAAACTGCCCATTATTTGTAGTTGCATTAAGTGTACAATGTAATAAAAAATAAGAGTTATTTATATTAAGGAATTATTTATTACAGCTTCGTACCAATATTTTGGGCAAAAGCAGTTTTTTTGGTTTTATTAATTACCAAACAAATAGTTTTGTGGCAATCATTCTTCTACAGATAAAAAATAAACATATTCTATTTCCATATAGCCTGAGTGTGTAAAGTTTACGAATAATTAACATATTTAAATATTTAATCGCTTTTTTATATCTAAGTGGCAATAATTTTAAGTCATAGTCTTTCTAAGAATTTAAAGGGGGTTTTGTTTACATTAATCTTAAAACTCAAAGCTAGAAATCTATATTTACAGTCAAGTTCTTTCAGTCATTGTTAGAATGCTGCAGCATATCACATTCATATTGAGTGAAGCTGTAAAAAGTCTATCTGAACACGAAAACACATCACAAAGTTGTCAATATAATATTTATTAATAAAACTACTCATATTTAATATATTGCTATATTTAAATCTTCACAAAGCTAGCAAAATTTCCTTAAAATGATCAAACACAATAAACAACACGGTGTGTCAATAAAAGATTAGAATAAAAACTCTTATGGATGTTAAAATGAGTGCATCTGAGATTGCTCAAAAACTAAGAAATAAAAGGAAATCACACTGTTGAGCATTAGAGCACTGTAAAATGATGTGGGACTGTAGTAAAATATTTTGATATGTGGGTTTAAAACACTTTGGTAATATAAATAATTTGCTGAAAAACACAAACACTGGAATACAAAAGACCTAAATAAAGTACTTTTACTATTTGAATCAAATTTAAAACGGTTTGGAAGTGTTGGTAGGCAGTATGTACCATGTCCAGTATGCACTAAATACAATCCTTTATATCAATTTCTGAGGGTAAAATATGATGGTGGAGGTGTTATGGTTTGGAGATATTTTTCTGCTCAACTAGTTGGAAATTGGGTAGATTTCATTGGTTCTTTTGGTCATTTCATGTACAGAAAACATGCTACTCTATGCTCAGAAAAAAATTCTTGAAATTAGATTTTCCAGCACCATAATGATGACAATCATATGTCACAAGTGATAAATACTCTTGTATCTACAAAAACAGTATCACTTCTAGACTGTCCAGAAAAATCCTTGGACCTAAATTCAATCTGTGATTTCGCATAGGAAATAAGAAACACTCCAACAAAGGAGAACTTTTCCACTCTTGATGATAGAATGAACCAAAACTGTTTGACTCGTATAATTGATTCATTGTTTTGCCATTGTGATACAGTAATTGCTGCTAAGTGAGTGGCTACAAAGTGTTTGGTATAGCATAACAGAATATTAACTTTTAATTACCAAAACTTTATATAAACTTAGCCAAACATATGAAATGGTTAATAAGTGCCTTAAATTTTCAGCTTTTAATGATGAAAAGTGAGCACTAACGTTGCACAAACGATGAAGGTTTCAAATAAGATAGCTAGATTATTTCATATATCTGGTGAATAACTTGACATAAGCATAGCCACTTATAGGAACCTTTTGTTTTTTACATCCATTACGGTTTCCAGCCTATGACCTAGGCTTGTTGTTTATTCAAGCCATATAATTTGTCACCACTGGTTTGCTAGGCCTGCTATAGGTTCATATGCCTTATAATCTAGTTTAAGACTAGGACAGAAACAAAATCCAGTCCCCAGCTGTTAATTCATCACTGTGAAATGCTAAACCCACATTTCACCAATGATACATTTTTCGGCCATGCCTGGAATCGAACCTGTGACTCATAGCTTCGTAGATAGACACACTATCGACTGAGCTAAAGCATCGAATTGAGAAACCATTACTATTTGCCTTAAATTTACAGCACTAAAGATGAATATTTAGTACTAATCGACACCTGCGTTTCACAAATGATGGCCATTTTCAAAAACCAACTGACTAATCATATCTATTTGCACAATATTGATCTAAACAGCAATTCAGGGGATAACATATATACCATATATAATTTATATATCTATATATTTATTGGAGTTGAGTTGAATCCACTATTTTATGAATACGAATCTCCAATTTGCCTTCAAATCTCAAATCTTTAATCTGAATCCGAATTTAGTGAAAAATATAAACATAAGACACATACATAAAATATAATAGTGAAAAATACAAAAGTAGTTAAATGTTAACATTCATTCTTTTAATTCATTCATTATAACATTCATACATTCATCTAAATTTTAAATTACTGGCCTGGGCTCTTTTTGTTAAGTTCATTCTTTAGTTGGTTCTGAACTAACAAGATGCAATATTTAAGCTCTAAAATATAATTCATTTAAAATATTTTTAAAAATAGTTTTTTTTTAAGGATTTGATGCTTGATTCTGAAATTTTCTCGAATCTCAAATATCCTTTATATATATATAAAGTTATTTTATATATATAAAGTTATTTTTTTCTAATCTTCTCTTGTTCTTCAACAACTAATTAAATTCCAAATACTTTCTCCTATTGAAATTAAAAATAAACTTTAGTTATCAAAGTTAATAAGTTTTTTCCTAAATATTATTTTGAAAATAAACGAATAAACGCGCATGTGTTACTTTTATCTTTTTATCAACATAGTATGCAGGTAAAACATTTGGTTTGAGTCATTTAACCCTCTGATACACGCGTGGACACCTACAACAATAATAAATGCGTACTGTTAATTTGCTACTGGTGAATCGAGTTGGCCTTTTTTTTCTTTTTTTTCCCCCGATTACAAAAATAACACTTTCCTCGAGTTCTCAATTCTTCCTGTCTGACTTCTGGTTGAACTTTTGGAATCTCCAAGATCTCCATAAGACGCAGCTTTACTTTATTAGGTAAATTCTGCTGCTTGGCTCTGTAACGCAAATGATCATTCAGAAGTTCCTTTGCAAGTATTTTCAAAAAGTCCTTCCTTGCCAAGTTGGATGTAGTATTTTCCTTGTAAATTATGTAGGAATTTATTCCTGCAATATTCATAAATGAAAAGAATACTACCAAAGCCCATCTTCGGGTTATTCTGGCTACAGAATAAGCACACTTCATTTCATCCACCTTATCAGCACTCAATTTCATTTCATTATAAAATATTATATTTTTGGGTTTATGGACTTCAGCAACATCTAGATCTTCAATTTTGTCTTGTTCAATATGGAATATTGATAATGCTAGCACAACTTTGTTTTTCTTAGGCTTATAAGGCACGAGAGGGAATTTTTTTTGGAAAGCGAAGATACTGGAATCTTTTGAACGATCTTTCACTTGTATCATAAAACGGTTTGATCTCTTTCTTGTTCTTTCTAACAATCCCTACCTTTGGAAGTTTGTCGTTCTTCAGTAAGTCCTGGACTAATGGAACTGACACAAACCAATTATCGCATGTAATATTTCAACCACTTTTTAATATTGGCAGCACAAGTCGTTTAACAATACTATGAAGAATGTTTTCACACTTTTAGTAGCCTTCAAAATATTTCCCACACTAAATTTTTACATTGTTTGTATAGAACATTTTAGCATCTGTGAGGGCAAAATTTTGTATACCATATTGGGCAGGTTTGGATGGGATGTACTGCCGAAACCCACACCACCCTCTAAATGCATCAAGAATTTCATCAATGGTTAACCTTTCAGACAAATTGTAATGCTTCTTACAGTTTTCAATAAATTTACCAATAAAATATCTATCAGCAGCTAATTTGTCTGTTAGTTTTTGCTGGTTTCTAGATGTAATATCGTCGAATTTTAAGAATTTGAGTAAGAACCTAAAATGGTTTATTCCAATAGTGAGCCTAAAATATTCTATGCCAGTTCCATCATTTCTCCAGAGATCCTAAAGTCTGGTATGCGAAACTTTCAAAACACCCCCAAGAATAGGAAGTCATAAACATGCCTTCAAGTCAGTGAGAGTAGCTTCAGCTGCATCTCTAGGTCTTGAATACTTATCTTGAATAAATGCTATGTAAATATTGGTGCACCTGGCAAATTCGTTTAACATCTCATCAGAGAAAAAAAAGTTGTAAAGCCTGTATTGGGCTATTAGCATTCTTCGCAGCATGCGGAACATCATGGAGGCAGTAAAGCAAATCACATTCACTTCATCTTACTCTATAATTTTGATTTAGAGCAAAACGCCACTGAGTTCCATCTTTACCAATATAAAGCTCATTACAACTACCTTCTTCAGCCGATTGCTTGCTATCTGAGTAATAATCACTCTCATGACTATACCTGCATTGCTGTCATCGAAAGCATCAAGTTTGTTTTTGTCAAGCTAGCGTAGTAAATTTTGGTCATTAGGTCCAGACATTTTCCTAAATAAAAGTGTACAAAAATGAGAGCACCAACAAAATTGAACACAAAAAAAAAACACGGGCACGCTTACTCACCGACACACACACACACATATATATACATACACACTGTTTACTAAACTCTTTTGTAATAAGTGTATATAGAACAAATTCATAGCTCTTACAATTTTTGAGAGAGAGTGTTTTTAAAAAAACTGCCTAAAATGAAGTGAAAATTTAATTAAAATCTGTCAACAATTGTGAAAGTAATTTACTCACAAAAATTGGTGTCAAAAGTAGTAAATAATGCTATAGAAGTAATAATACTTACTTGAAGTGTAAATATACGGTTGCAGATTCAAAGCTCCAATATTAAAATGTCAAATACACGCGTGCAGAGTATCAGTCAACAGTACAAAAAAAAAGTATCACTGCTTCTAACAGACAAACACGAGGCAATCTTGGATCCTACCATGACCTTTAGAAAAGCAGTAAGGGAAGTTACCAGGCGACACAGATCTCAGCTCGGTTTTACCAGTGGGAGAGAGAACTAAGATCTTGCGGACTCACTCGGCGGCGCATTTAGTGGAGGATTAATTCTATGAATAAGCTTATTTAAATCCTGTTACGCCCAATTGTGGATCAATCTTAACTTCTGAACAAGTACTTTATGGTTTTTTTATTTATATATATTTTCTAACGTTAACAAAGATAAACTAAGAAAAATGACTACAATATTTACAAAGCCATTGTGCTCCTCTTAAATAGAAAATACAATTGATGTTTGAGTATTCCTCACATAGTTGTAAGCAGATCTGTTAAATCTGGGACATTCATCATTTACATGTATTTGGGGGGAGTTGCTTAGTTATAGGAATTAATGTAATCCTATGATTTTATTTTTCTACACATATAGGCAGTTTTCAACCTACTAACAAGATACATTCTGAATAGGTATTCATAAGTCAACTGTTGATAGCTTGCTACCAAATTTTCCATACACACAAAATTAGAAATGCATTCCTGAATTTAAAATAACTGGGATGAACAAAATATATATTTTTCATCTACTTTTAATGATGGAGTTGCCCTGCCTGTGTGACTTGTTTGCTATAACAAGTTAACAGGATTAATTAATATGGAAAAAGAAGGTAGTAGAAGGTGACTGATAAAGATAAATGTGCAAAGGTGATAAAACAAAATTTATTTTCTTATCAACTATTATTATGGACAAAGGGTGACCTGGTGGTCTAGGGGTAAGGTGTCAGACTTCTATGCTGGCGGCCGGGGTTCAATCCCAGGTCCCGGCAAAGATTTATCTGATTACCAAACCCTTCCTTCACCTCTGACATGACCTCTTGTGAATGTGAGGAATGCCAGGTCTCCACCGTGGTTCGGATTCCACGTTAAACTGTAGGTCCCTCATTTCATCTCACAATCACCCTACCATTACACATTAGCGTAAGTGCGTATAACCCGAACGGGTAGTAAGACGCGTTGCTAATAATAATAATAATAATTATGGACAAAATCCACAAAATTAGCTTAAATAGTCTGCAAAATTCTCATTGGGTCTACACTGAAGCACAATTAACTGCTGACTATACAAAGCACGAACATACATGTAGCATAATTCATATTTTGGAGAATTTGAAAGTTTTTTAATAGTGAAACAAGTCTCAAAAAATGGGGATTTGGATGGGTGTCTGTAAGCCATAGACTCCTTATATCATTGAATGTAAAAAAAATTACTGAATTGATCACAAAACAACTGAAAGTGACTTAAATATGCTCATTGTTAACTATACCATTATAATATGTAAAAATAAATCATGTAACTTATGCGTATAACCTGAACAGTTAGTGAAATGCGGTAATAAAAATTATATATACTTATTGATAAGTAAAATAAAATAATTTAAGAAGCATATACATAATAACAAAAAAATAACCACAATATTTTTGCTCCAAGTTTCAGGAACATTAATTTTATCTTTATAATTCCACACTAAAACATTATATTGAACTAGAAATTAATAACTATTAGCTTATACCTTAATCTTCCTTCATACCTTTGCTATATCTTTATAGAGAGGTAGATTTAAATACTTTTTACCAAATTGTAACACAAAAAATGGCCCATCAAAAAGTTTTAATTTATTTAATTTTAAACATTGTGGTCACATCTTTAATAATTCTTCCCCAGTTATATAACATGTATTGAAATGTTTCAATCTTGTCTACAGCTTGCTGAAGGTCCATTGTGAGTGTTTTAGAGTTATACAATCCATATCAAGTAATATTAAATGGCTAATTTCTTAGTTAATTAACTCCATTTTAAAAAGTAATTGATTAAGGTTTGTTTTATGGTTATAATGTAATCTTGTATACATCAGACTGAAAAGCATTTCCTAATTAGATAAAAATAAACTCAAATCACTGGTAAAACAATACTTCAACTTTAAAAGGCAAAACCTTTTGAAGGATAACGCCTAGAGATTATTTTTAATATACCCTATTAAAACCCTATTAAACCCTATTAAAATATCTATAACAAGCAGTTACCATATTATTTTACTACTCCACCCATCTTGTAACATTTGGTTAGGTTGTTTGAACTGCTGAAATATCTTTTTCTCTAGAGGGCTTAAGATTATAGTATTATTTTAATTTTAATAAAACTATAATACAAAGGGGCCCCAAATAGTGTTAACACAATTTCTCGCACTTGTAGGTTGAATAGATGAAGTGGAAATTTGGTTTTCACCGCAGTCATACTCTCAGGGTAAGCTAGTCTTGCACCCTATACCCAGTATAGTATGGATTATATTAATTCTTATAAAATCAATATTTCTAGGTGTCCAGCAACCTGGAAAATAGGGAAATATCTGGGAGTTTGTTTGGTCAGAGAAAAGTCGTGGAAAAATCAGGAAATTTCATCAAATTTCTGGAATTTTTATTTATGCACAAAAATAATACCCAACTTTGGTTTACAAAAATCATAATATATTACTTCCAGTTAATACTCACCGCAAATCTCTTTTAACAATATTTGTCCCTGTCAAGCATACTTATATCAATTCTTAAAGTACCATGTTATTTTTATGTTGTCTTCGCACCCCTCTCTCTCTCTCTCTCTCTCTCGCACATTTTAAGCTAAAGTTTAGGGATGGCTATGCACATGCAAGAGGTTTTGATTATGTTATAGGAAGATGCCACTAAAAAAGAAGGTGCCTTCATAGAGTGACACAATTTCAGAATTTGTGTTTAAAAACATTATTACATTAAGTTGTGATATTAATAAAATAAGGTTTAAAATATACTTAATACAGTAGACACCCGTCTCTCCGGCTCGTGACTATTCGTCCCTTCGTACTATCTGGCCTAGTTAAAAAAAAACACTCTTCATAGTAAAATGAGGTACATATTACTTTGCCAAGGCGTTGGAAGCGGGTGTCTGCTACGATCTATGATCCTCCTATGTGCCGTGTGCATAACACAAGTTATGACATGAAAAGCTCAAGTTTCCCCCTGCCCTGCTACCTACTCTTTGTTTCGTCAGTTGTGTATTGAATGTCAACAAGTGTGGAATATGTTTGTCGCTATTCCTTGCTACGTTAGTAAATTGTTTTTTGGTGTGCTTTTTTATTAAAGGAGATTATGAAATGGGGGATAAACGACAAAAGGTTGTAGTGACTATGGAGGAGAATCTACGCTCTATAAAGTGACTGGACTCTATAGGGTAGCGGCCAAAACTATTTCTACTACTGTATTCATACTGAACAGGGTAGGCCTACAGGATTTTTTACAACATCTTTCTTCTTAGACTTCCTTTTTCTGTAATGAATTTTTAAAACGTACAGTACAGTACATAACAAATATATATAAAGTAGCGGCCTATACTAAGAGTTCAGAAAATATAAATAAGAGCGAGTTTTAGTATAAAACATATGTTTTTAATGGTGTGGTTTGGGAGGGGGGGGCGGAATTGAGTATTTATAGAACTTCAGCCTATCTGGATTTTTTGCTATCTGGCCTGTCCTTCCACCACATTAGGCCAGATAATCGGGAGTCTACTGTATTTATATTTAGTGACTGGGAAACCGGAAAAGTCAGTTAATTTAAAAATCTATTTTGGTTAGTCACCCCATTTGTTAATATTTCACTTTTTTGAAAAATGACACATGGCTACAGGAATTATACCTGGACCCTGGGCTTAGTGTGTCATTGCTCTACTGAGCTGTCTAGAATACACTACTACATACAAACAACAAGCTAAACATTGTCCCAATTATTATAAAAAGATTAAACATCAAAATATAATGTATTAACTTAACTTGCATTAAGAAAAATTATATCAAATATAATACAGTATTTTAAAAAAAGTTTTAATTTTTGACATCTTTAAATTACACCCTACTTAAACAAATGTTGGGCATGCTTCTGCACTTAAAGCACATGTATCAACACATATTTGGCGACACATTTACCACCCTTTCAGAGTAAGCAGTGTAAAGGAGGCTCATAGGTTTTATCTATGTGAAATCTCTCAAGTTTTGACCTTGTTATTTAAATTTGTTTTTTTACTTCCATAATTTTTGTGTTCCACATTATCAACTGTAAAGTTCTTAAAATTTACAATTCCTATGCATGTAACTTACCCCAAGACAAAAGTGTGACCACAACCTTTCAAACATATTTAGCAAAAATGGTAAAAATAAATTCTCTTTTCAAATATTTTATTCTCGGATGAAGATAATTGTGGGCCTTATAATCAACCAATAGTGTATTAAATGAGTTGTCGGAGGAGAAAATCTCCCCTATATTTAGATAAAAAAAATCATGGCTGGTCGATCTTAAAAGCTTCTGAAGAAGTATTATCAATTTGAATCACCCAGAGGATCATAGATTACTACTGAAATAATTGATATTAATAATACTGATACCTGCTTAAGTGCAGTGGTTGAATGGTCTAAGGCAGTGTTTTTCATACTTCTTCTTAGAGCCCTTGGGCTCCACCATAGTTATCTTACGTTCTGAAGAAATTTTATAATTTTCTTTATTTGTTTTTCACACGATAAAATAGCATCCATTGATAAGTAAAATTGTCAATTTTTTTCTAATTTGAATAGAGGAATTTGCCAGAGTCACATTAAGACCATCTGAAGTTTTCTATTTATTTTATAATTTTATACTTATAAAATTTAAGTGTCGTTATTGAATGCTCATAATATTATTATAAGCTTTATTTATGATGGCTCCAGCATGTATTTTTCTGATGCAAAGGATCCTTCAGTCTAAAAAATTTGGGAGCCCCTAGCCTAAGGTCATACTGGCTTGCTAATGACAGGGAGATTGAGGCTTGAATCTCGGTTGTGTCCATTCAACGTGGTTTTTCCTAAATGTTTTCTCACTCTTCTTTCACGCAAATACTGGTATATTACCTATAAAATACTTCTTATCTTATCCATGCCCCATTAGAGTAATTATAATACGAGTATATCCTGAACCAGTAGTAAAAAACAGTAATAAAAAACTTATTTGCAACTCTAGAAAAACTACTATTAACTGATATAAAGCAGGGTTCATGTGATGGACTATAGATAAGTTATACGGTGTTGTTAAAACTATTCACTTGGAATGGTCTTACTACACAGTTTCCATTCTACCAATCATACACAGTCTACACTTTACTCTAGATAAACTCACTCAAGGATGGGTATTAATTAAGTCCTAATCAATGAGGATAGCTATTCATCTTTAGAGTTTAGACAATCTCTGCTTACCTTGATAACCCATTATTCCAGTCACTGAGAAGAGTATTAGTAGCGGAAGATTATTTGTGTTTTACTGCATTGACATTCTGTGCTGATTGCGCAATTGTTATTATTTTTTATTAAGGCTAGAAAACTGTAACCACGTCAGTGAAACCATCTAGGCTTTTTTTAATGCAGAATCATATTTATTGATCATACCCAAACATATGAAAGGAATGGATTTTATATAGAGAAAGGTAGTCTTTCAATATAATTTAAGTGATTTAGATTAAGGTATTTGAAATATTTGATTTACCTCACTTTAAAATTTAATTATGTATGATGAATCTGTTCAAGTCATAATAAATGCACACATAATGATTTGTATATATGCCCTTTGGATTCTAATGTTTGTATTTTTTTTCTTGCATTGCTGTCAATGCAGTATTCCTCCTCCACGGTAAGTTTTTATGTGTGTGAGATTCTTATTGTTTGAAAGCTTTTTGTTTCACAGCCATATATACGTGTTCTCGTTTTTATTTTAACAAGCTTTTATCACAATATCCTAATTGTGCCCTATTTGTATGAATCATACTTTTATTGTGATTTAAAACATAATAAAAGGATGGAGGATTAGGGCACAGTTCTAACTGCCTTTCAAATTGTACTTAACAGTTGGGAATTGTTAAAATCTCAGTATAAAAATAACTGACTGATGTATTTACAGCCTATGTAATTTTAAGTTTCATTTATAATATTCAATAGAATTTTTGTGATGAAACTGTAACTTTAAAAGGGGTGAAATATTACTAATATTCAAAATATGAGATTAAAAAAGCATTAATGTGCTGAAGTCGACTCATTAAAGATTAATTCAGAACATATTTCTAAAGCCTTGATATTATTTATTATTTAACAGTGGGGTGAACAAATATTTTTATAGCTCATCATTTTTTTTAAAAGTTAAAAAAATCTGTTTTAATAAATACCTAATAAATTATTCAAGTCTCACTTTTTATATGCTTATTGCTTAGTTTTTATTTTGATTTGGTGTAAATAATATATCTAGTAATGACTGAAGAAGCCAAATATTTTAAAAGAGCTGCATGTTTTGGCAATGTTTTAGTTGTTTCCATACAAATTCTCTAAATGTATTAAGTATTACTTTGTTGTGTGTTTTATAGTATAGCAACCAAAGTACCTTAATTTGTAGTTATATATTAATTATAATATGTAATTATCTTAAGGATAATATATTGGCTTACTATTTAGATAAATTCTAATAAATTAACCATCTAATTATCACTTAAATTTTAAATGTGGAACTACTGAAACACATTTATGTTGGTAAAATAATGTAAAGATTTTTAAAAGGAATTTAGTAACTGTTAACTTTTCAATTAATTTAACTACTTCAGTACTATTTAATTTTGGCCTTGATTCAATGGCAACTTTAGGGTCTGAGGGCCTTATGTATATACTATCTAGGTGCCCACATATATCATGAATATAACACTCAAAACTTCACGTTAGGATTTATTTACATATCGTGATTATTTAGCCGACCTGTTTTAAAAGTATTTAAATAGCTAAATGACTATATACATTTAATTAAAGACAGGGTTCTTGGTTTAATATTCATGTTATATTTACATTTATATATTATTTTCATAAAATCACCTGAAAGATAAACTAATTATGATAAATATTTAACTAGTTTATGTTGTTGCTGTATATTTTAATTTTACAGCATCTAAAGTTTGATACAAAATTGGAATAACTTGCCTTGGTCAAAGCACAGTCCAAGCAAGTTTCATTGGCTTAAAATTAAAATATATCTGATTTTTTAAAACACGAACTTATTTTTGTGTTCAACTCTGTGGCCCCCCTCAGTCATATGGTGCCATACTACTTAGATTTGACAATACAACTTTTTTTTTTATAAGGATTTTAAACAATACTTTTTTTGGGCAGAAAACGTTAAAACACTAATACTAAATCAACATTTTGTTTACTTTCTATATTGTCTAAAAAGCTAGACAAGTGGTTCCCAAACTATTTTTCAGTCACTGCCCCCTTGGTTCCAAAAACTAATAGCCCCTATCCTTTACTCTAAACAACAAATATTCATCATAGTGGTTTTCACCAACCCACTATGAATAAAATAGCAATAAAATTCAAGGATGGAACAATTATTGATTGAATATTTATTCAAAATTAAAAAATATTGTTTAAGTTTATTTAATTAAATATGATTGATGAGCTTGATCCAGTGATAATCTTTTCAAAGTTAATAAATACTACAAATTATTAGATACCACATTTAGTAACTATGTAAGAGAACATTACTATTCTCTAAATTCTTAATGTGATGAATTAGCTTGATGAAATGATACTAGTTGTCCAATGTCTGGCTTAATGTCACTTAACATGAGTCTTAAATCACCACGCTTAGTAATCTGGAGTCGATTTCTTTGCTTGGAGAGAAGTAGGCTGACCATACTAAAACCACGTTCCACCAAATACGATGTTGAAATGCAATCGGGAGCCTCTTAACCACTCTCCATAGTACAGGATAGCAATAAGGAATTTCCTTATGTAACCAAACCCCTAGTACGATTTCTTAAACTTTTGCTCCAGCTCATAGTTTTGTAGCTCAATGCTCCAACTTCTTCAATATCTGAAAATGGACTTAATACCCAGTTTAGAATTTCCATCATAACAAGATATTTGAATCGATCAGACATATCTTCATGCAGCATATTCAAATGGTCACAAAAAACTTGCAGATTATCTTGTATCCCAACTTTCTTTTCTAGCTCAGACAAGCTCAGAAATTTGTAAAGCTCGCTGTGGCCTATATTTTGCTTCAATTTAGTTAATTTTGTAATAAATTTAGATATGACAGATTTGGATTTAATAAGATTGGTGTCATTGCCTTGCAACTGCAAATTCATTTCATTGAACTTTGCAAATAGCTCAAACAAATAAGCATTGTCATGTTTGATTTTTTTGAGTTCATTACTGAGCAAAGCACTCATATCTTCAAAATATTTCACAACAGTATCAAAAAGGCTGTAAAAGCATCTCAAAACAGTTTCCTTTAGATAGTCAACGAACTTCGGTGTGAAGCAACAAACGTTTAAAGTCTTCATAATTCTCAGCACAGAGCTCCCGGAATAGTCGATCATCGAGAGCATGTGCTTTAATCTTATTCACTGCAGTAATAACAGTGTGTAATGAATTGTGTAGGCGTCCACTGAGATTTTTTGCAACCAGATGTCGGCTATGAATGACACAGTGAATGGTAAATATATTTGTCACTGATTTTTTCAAGTAAGCGACACACCCACGGTAGCGACCAGTCATTGATGGTGCGCCATTAGTTCCACAAGCAAGTAAGTTAGTAAATGGAAGTTCCATTTCTTTGAAAAACCCTTCATCAACATGAAATATTGATTTTACTTTAGTATCGGTTTTTAGTTGCCTTATAAATAACAACTCTTGAGCCAAACTCTCGTCTTTTATAAAACGCACATAAGCGAGAAGTAAATATGCATTGCCTGGCAATGTTGACTCGTCCAGCTGTAATGCAACTTCTTTTGTCCTTAGTGTGTTGCACAGTAGATCTTCCACTTTCTCAGCCATTAAATCTATGTCTCTTACCACTGAATTGTTTCTGAGCGGAATCATCTTAATTATATCATGTGGTGAATTGTGGAAAACGGTATTCAGAACCTCATTAACTGATGGAAGGATGAGTTTTTCACCAATTGTATGGGGCTTTCCAAGCTTAGCAATCAACAATGAAATGTTGTATGATGCACGCAAACCATCAGTTTGTTATTGTGAACTATTGCAAATCATGTTTAACAATGTTGGCCGCTTTTGAATCTTTTCATGAAGGGATTGAAAAAAATTTAAGTTCTTATCTGCCTTGTCAGGATGTGCCTTCTTTAAACGTCCATTGAGTCTGGAAGGATTCATGGCCTCATTAGAAAATACCCTTTTACATAACAGGCACAGTGGCAGCTGCTGGTTTGTTAATGCAGGTATAAATCTATACTTAAGATCCCCAAACTATATTGTTTAAAGGTTTGTTTTTTTTTGCTTCTGCCATTTCTATTCTAAAAAAAGTTGATTGTAGGGTTATGTATAAAAAGTGTTTTTCTGTTGTTTTCTTCATAAATTTACAGCCACAACATTAAATTGTGATTCAATAATATATGTATGAATAATTATTAACATGAAAAAAAAATCCAAATTCCATTTATTTTCATTTTTTATATACCTTTTTAAAATGATTTTGCTACACAGTTATTTATGTACACATTTTGTAAGTCAATATTAAATAAAAATTTGAGCTCTAGATTAGGCATTAGTACTAAATTTAATCTTAAGTCTTTAATATCCCCATATAACCTCGATTAAAGCTTTTAATATTGAGTAGGCTGCAACAAAAATAATATGTTTGAAGCTTCTAATCTCAATTTAAGTATCACACTCAATATTATTTTGTTTAGGACTTGACAGTAAAATCTTGGGGAAACAACAAAGAAACAAGAACACAGCACGGCAATTTCTCATAATGTGATGTACTGGTCTGAATAGCTCTGGTGACGTGACCTCCAAGAAGGGAGGGAGAATGTGTGACGTAGTCTCGGGGATAGGGTGAGAATGTATTACGTGGCCTAGAGAATGGAGGGTATCTGTGCAACATGACCTTATAAAGGGAGGGAGAAACTTGAAGCAAGGAAGGTATTTTACTGGTTAGTCAAATATAAATAAACAACACACTCTGAAAATACCAGCTTGAGTGCCCCTCTACCACCCTTTTGCCTCCTAGCGCTCCCTTACTGCCCCCTTGCAACTTAGTGCCCCCCTGTGTGATCCCACCACCCTATTTGAGAACTACTGAGCTAGACTTTTAAAACGGTTTTTTAAATAAAGTGTTTTGTTTTTTTATTTAAGTTTGATTTTTAATTGCAATTATATATTTTAGTAGGATCAACTACACAAATACAATAGTATTTATCAAATAATATGAAAGAAAGGTTTACATATTATTGGTGCTATTAATTCTAGTACCTTTTAATATCTGGTATACCCTATTATTTTTATTTGTTAAATACAACCATCACTTTCAAGATAAGTCCTTAACAATTGGTTTTATATTAGTTTTTCATGTCATATCTATGAAATTTGTCATTTTTATAGTATGGCACATTTGTCAATTATATTTTGTTTGAAACTGGCTTCAGTGGCTGAATGGTCTAAGGTTTCACTCTTGTGTTAAACTGGCCTGCTTAAGACTGGGAAATCGAGATTTGAATACCAGTCGAAAATACTGAGGGTAGTATTTCGTAAATGGTTTCTCACTCTCCTTCCATGCAAATAAAGGTAAATACCCTATACAATTTTTCCTTCCTCATCCCTACCACACTTAAATAATTTTCCTACATGTTTATAACCTCAGCAGGCAGCGGTAATTAAAGACATATACATAATATATATTTTGTTTTAACTAAATAATATATCTACTTTTTACACATCCTTAACTTATTCGAATGTACATTTGTAGTTCTATTCAGGAAGGTTTTTGTAACATTTTTATTTGGAAGTGACATTTTTTTCAGATATTATAATTTATTTGTTTTTGTAAAATATTTATTTTGATGGATTTGAATTCTTTGGGAAAAAATCTTCTTGAACAACACACAGCAGATATTTAAAAAAATTGTTATGTGTTGCAGCATTATTTAATACTTTGGTATGATCCTTTTAATGTATTGACAGATATACACATTAGTTTGATGTCAAGCTGTTTCGAATGTATCTGGCGTCTAGGAAAGTTTAAGAAAGACAAACTAGCGAGAGAGCCGATAAAGTTTTGTGTCAAGGATAAAATGCCCTACAAAAATGTAGACATCCTCTAGAATTGTGTGGATCATTTGGAATCGTGGATGGTATTGCGTGATGAAATATCAGAAACACTTTTGTGATGGAAAAATTCTTGGAGAGATGGCTCTGAAAATTCAATTATCTAAGAAAGCAATAGGGTGAAAAGTTAACCACAGTATTAAGTGAGATTGGTATTTTCCTTCAATATGAGTGTGGCCCTTGTGTCAAGACTATGTGATTGGAATCGTTAGTGAGGAAAAGGGGGCTGCTATGATAGTGAAATGTTGGTGGTTCGTAGGTTTTTTGTGATCTATCATATGAATAGTGTTGTTCTCATTGAAGACATCAACATACAGATAGAGGACATTCTATAGCAAAATACTTTAGTGAATTTGAGGATGGTAAAATGTTTTGGGTCTTCCAAGAAAATTCAAATGATTAATTGGAATGTTGCTAAATTATAAAACTGTTATTTATGCACTTGAGCCAAATGAGTTTAATTAGTCTTGATATTAAAAAGTGATCTTCTAGTAGGAAATGCCTTTAATTGGGTTACGTAGGACATACTCTTATGTTAGTAGTTCTTGTTAGGGAGGCTGCCTACCTGTGACTTCAGTGCAGGTAAAGATAAGATTTTGAAAAAAAAAAAATTCTTAAATAATTCTAAAAATAGTCATACACTGTCAAAAATTATTATTTTTATCATGAAATAATATTTTATAAATCATCTACAAGTTAGGCTGCTTGACCTATTCACGAAAATTGCTTGTAGAAGTCTTCCTCCCTGGATCTAGATTATAAAAGTCTTTGGTAGCATATTATGTCTATCTAGAATAGGAATCGATAAAAAGATTAATATTAGAGTTAAGTCAATGTTTTCAAGACGCAAATAGTATAATGACTGTGTAAACTTGTCGAAAGAAGAGGGCAGGGGTTAGTAGATAAACACGAGTTCTTGCAGGGTTAACTCCTCATTTTCTTTCATCTCTTTCTATTTTATACATTAGTGTCTAGAGTAATGGTGCTTAGAGCTTAGGCGTCCGAAGTGTGGGTGCTGTGAGTGGCATAGCAACCCCCATTAGCCTTAAAAAAAAAAGCACAAAAACATTAAAGTTTGGAGTGACAAAAATTGCTCTAGCCAACTTTTTTTAGAAACCGCGTCAATATATAATCCAAAAGTATTGGTTAATGTAGGCTTGAGATCCTGCCACAACACCTTGATCCTATCATTAGAACAAAGGCTGGCTGTGTATATGGATGTGGATGCCAATATTGACAAGATTAAAAAATGACACCCTTTAGCCGATGGATGGCATTTTAGGTAATTGAGAATGTATCGCTTTAAAATAATGATATTGTAAAATAAAACATTGATTTTTTCTTGTTTTTATTTATTATAATTGATTTTAAAAATATAAAACAGATATGGGTGGGGGTACATTAATCCCGCCCCCTTCGTCTTCTGACACCCCCATCAGCAACACCTTGTGCACACCAATGGCTTAGAGTGCTTGGATCCGTCAAGTTTAGATGTAACCTGCTTTGCAAAATAGGTTTGAAATCTCAAAGTGTGTAATGTCATTATGAAACGGATTTTTTATTTTATGGAATTATTATATTTAATTCAAATAAGAAAGCTCTTATGGGTGTGGGCAGACATAATATAAGGATAAGAATATGCTAAATAGCAGCTCTGTCATATGCAAAATATTTGTGCTGGGAGAAGTAACATATATGGCATCCAAGAAAAATACAGGGAATACTTGTCTGATTCGGTGAAGGCTGTTTAGAAAGGGATTAGAATCCTTGATGTAGGATGAGCGTTCATTGTCCAAGTTAACAATACCCCTCGAGTATTTTAAGCGCATTCTTTCAGCATGCTTGGCAAAACTTTAACTAAGTGTGGTAACTATATTTCTACTACTACTACTACTACTATTTTTCTTTTGTTTAACAAAAAGATTATTTTATTAATAAAGTGTAATATATATTTATCTAATTATACTCTACATAGCAATTACTTACCCCAACAGAGACTCAAATTTATACTTCATCAATATATAGAGCACCAATTATCTTAGGATTACACTTCCTAAATTAGTCTTAATTGTCATTTAGTGTGCATATATTTTAATTTATGTTATTATTATTATTATTATTATTTATTCTGTCTTACAACAAGTTTGTTCCTTTGTCAGCGAATTTAGATCATCATTACGCATCCTCTGTCTCCTCCTTCAGCCATCAGAATTTTCTTCTTTCCTTCAAGTCATCCAATATTTGAATCCCCCTTCTTCCTAAGCTCCTCTTTCTCTCAACCTTTTCTTTTATGATGTTGTTTGTTATAAGTATTTAAATTAAAATCTATTAATTGTGTTAAACATGAGCAACTGTTTCTTTAAGATATATATATGTATTTTTATTCATTATATAACAGAGTACGTGCATATGGACCTGGGATTGAGCCTAGTGGGCCTGTAGTTGGTGCACCTGCAAACTTCACAGTTGAGACCTTTTCTGCAGGAAAAGGCCAAGTTGATGTAGCAATAGAAAATCCTCATGGAGAAGCTGAGCCTGTGAGTAACAAATAATTAACAAAGCTCTGATTTTAACAAATTGATGAGATAATCAAATTGTGAAGAAACTTTAGTTTTATTGAAACAACAAATCACTTAAAAGTCTTGTGAGCCCACCTTAATATTTTATTATAAGCTCTAAGTGACTAAGCATCTAATACACCTGCCTAATATTATATTATTAAAATAGTTAATGTATGAATTTAAAGGGAAGATACCTGCTGCATTCATGTGGAGAAAAAGGTAAGAGGTATTTAGAGATAGACACCCTCGATATAACAGAACGGTATTCACTCTTCAATATTCTTCTCATCAACAATCCAATCATATATAATAATAATTTTTTATTTCATCAAAAAATAAATCTTTCAGCACCTAATGTTTTTATTGTTCTTTGGTTATCATTTGACAGGGTTGTTTCTCATAATACCATTTTCATTATATATTCATTCTATATTCAGGATTTATGGTAGCCCATAACATAAAACAATATGCCTAAACAATGTGTTTGCTAGTAATATAACACTACCATTGTACAAAAAGTTCTAACTTTAAACATGACTGGTTTCATATAACATGAACAGGTAGTAAGATGCGATGCTATAAAAAGATTATGGGCTAGGTCAATTTTTCTCTGATGTAATATTTAGGTTATAGTTAATACATTATTAATTAATTATTATAATTTTAATTTTTGACCAAGGGCAATACAATCTTACATCTAAATAATAATAGAATTTTCTGCTATACACAAAATTATACCACAAAGATTATATTCTATTTAAACAATAACAAATTATGATGAGGTGTTTTTTTATGAATACATAAAGTGACTATTCCTTTAGTTTGTAAACATTTTAATATTATTATTATTATTATTATTATTATTATTTAGCACCACGTCTTACTACCTGTTCGGGTTATACGCTTTAAGTACTAACTATGCTAATGTATTAGGAATTAGTAAGGTTGAATTAGAGGAAGTGAACACGCATTTGCGTGGAGGGAGAGTGGAAAACCATTTAGGAAAAACCACCCCCAGTTCACCCAACTGAGATTCAAACCTCGATCTCCCCGTCCTCAGCACTCAAGCTCAACATGACTAGCACGTTAGCCAACTACGCCACCGAGGCGGGTAACATTTTAATAAACGAAAATGATTTTATCATAAACGTTAACTTTGTTCTAATGTACTTGCTACAGACCCTTAATATTTAACTTTAATACTCAACCAAAAGGAGTTAAACTCAATTTTGACACAATGTGGAGTTCTATCTTTCTTTTAAAGTAAATGCATGTGAATTTACTTAAAATTCACCTTCTACAATCCATTTTATTTATATTGTACTAAGACACTATACTCCCAAAATAATATTTATTGTGCTTGCTATTTATTTATTTTTATTCAAAAGATAATTTTCTAAGTCATGTATTTTTCAATGAAATGTCCATAAAAGTACATATATTTTAGCTTCACTTTGAAAATATATTTTAATATTTTTATTCTATAATAGGTTGATATTCGTTTCAACAAGGATCGTAACTTGACATATAGTGTGTCGTACACACCCAAATTAGAGGGAAACCATAATGTGTCTGTAAAGTTTGCTGGACGGGAGATTCCCAAGTCACCCTACACTGTTCTTGTAGAGGGCCATGCTGGTGATGCCAGCAAGGTAACTGCATCTGGGCCAGGCTTGCAGCCAGAAGGAGTTATGATTAACAGACCTACATATTTTGATATCTCTACTAAAGGTTAGTGTTTTTCAGATATGTATTTTCCTACATGGATAAAATTATTCAAACTCTTAAAGGTAAAAGTTAATCATAGGCCACACAAGAAAACTCATTTTATTAGTGCTACATTTCTCAATCATCTTAAAGTGACTAACTATAGAAACATGTTTTTGTAAATTTTGCCTAGTAATTAAGTTGTATGTTATTATTTTTTTCTAGACTAAGGAGATACCATATTGTTAGTGATTACCTCATATAAAAACACATAATTACTTTTTTTTTCTAGTTTGTTAAATAAATTCACATTTTGATTATTTGAGGGAAAAATAATAATAGGACACCAGAATTGAATTTAAGAACTTTGGTTTTTGGTTTCAATACCCCTCCACTGAGTCGTCCTGGATTCTGAATGGCTCGGTGGTAGAACATTGGAACTCAAAGCCAAAACCAGGTTCAATGTCCCTACTGTTTCCTGCCTGTGGCATCGGTCAGTTTTATTCAAGCCATATATTTTTCACTATCGGCTTGATAGGCCTTTCATAATTTCATGTGACTTATAATTCAACCTAAGGTTAGAACAGGAACGATATCCAGTCCCAGGCCGTTAATTCATCACTGTGAAAAGGTAAACCCACATTTCACCAATGATAAATTTTTCGGCCATGCCGGGAATTTAACCCGAGACCCATAGCTCAGTAGAAAGACACGCTACTGACTGAAATAAGGTGCCTGATAAAAGTTTTAACTAATGATGTTTAAATATTGAATTTATGTTATTGTCGGAAAAATATGTCTTACAACCTACATGCATTTCTTAGCTAATTCATTGCATCTTATCTGCTTACTCTATGGCAATAGGGACTCTATAAAGTTCATTGCTTCACTTATGAAAGTACACCACCAATCCCTATCTTGAGCCAGTTCTATCCAATCTACCTCATTACTCCTATCTCTTTCAGGTTCATTCTATTATTGTCCTCACATATGCGTGTAGGTCTTCCCAATGGTCTCGTTCCATTGGTTTTGCCAGTCAGTACCCTGAACAAGGTTCTAGACTCCCCCATTCACACAGCATGTCCTCTCACCATAATTTTAAAGACTTGTTTATACTAACAATGAATCAAATAGCCAAATATATTATTTATGCATTTTAGTGAGGATCACTCCCTCTAGATATCATATTCTGAAAATTGAAAAATGACACTTGGACACGGGAATCGAACCCGGGACCTTTGGCTTATTACGCCAAGGCTCTAACCACTGTGCTATCCAGGAAACTTCCCGTGTTCATGGTCATTCTTCACTCATAATTTAAGACAGAGTTTATGATGGACGTGCGGAAATCATCGGCTACAAAATGTGTGATGCATTAAGATCACGAGCTATCAAATAACGCAGCCACCTTCGACTCGGTAGTTGGCTTATTGCAATTCAGAATATGATATCCAGATGGAGTAGTCCTCACTAAAATGCATAAGTATTATCTTTGGCTATTTTATTCATTAATATGCAATCCCGTACAGTTATAATAATTGTACAAATGGCTGCAATAAGCCAATTACCGAGTCGAAGGTGGCTGTGTTATCTGATAGCTCGTGAGCTTAATAAATCACACATTTTGTAACCGATGATTTCCGCACGCCCATCATAGACTCTGCCTTAAATTATGAGTGAAGAGTTAAGAATGACCATGGGCACAGGACGAATCCTGGATAGCTGCTTAGTGGTAAAAGCATTGGCGTACTAAGCCAAAGGTCCCGGGTTCGATTCCCGTGTCCAGGTGTCATTTTTCAATTTTCAGAATATGATATATATTAACAATGTTTTTTGATGAGTACAGGGTATGTAATTCATCATTATGTAAAATCCTCTACTCCCCATTAGACTCATATCTTATTTGACTAAATATTTTTCCCAACCCTTTGTTTTCAAACACCTTTTTTTATTTAATGTAAGAAACCATGTTTCATACCCATAGAGAACAACCAGCAAAGTTATTATTTTGCATATTATTAGTTTTACATTCCATTGCTTCAGTATTTTTTTTTATAATATGTTCCCTTTTATTTTTAACTTTTTTCATATTGATAAAAAACATTAAAATATTTGATAATATTTTCTTAGAAAATTTACATTATCTTTATGTAATATTCTTACAGATGCTGGCCGGGGTGGTCCTGAAGTAATAATTCTAGACCCAGCTGGAAATAAAAATACTGTTCCAGTAAAGCTACGCCAGATATCTCCAGATGTTTGGCGCTGCGAATATGTTTCACCTATCACAGGGCTGCATTCTGTTAATATATTTTTTGCTGGTAAACCTATTCCAAACAGCCCTTGTGGAGTTCGTGTAGCTCCAGGTAATTTTAAAATACTATTTTGTTACAAGAATAAAAACCATTTACTTCCATTATATAGTTTTCCTTATATATTATCTTAATTGTGTGATTTTAATTGAAAGCTTTATCACACCAGTCTGTTTGTTAGTGCTAAAATAATTCTCTGTATAGGCTATTAAGAAAAACAGTCCTCAAATTTTTGTGGTTGATAGAATAAAGCATATATTTTATTCAAAATGTAAAATGAATTAATTCCTAATGGCATGGAAAAATATAAAAAGACGGTGTAAGAAAACTGTACAATAATGTAAAGTAAGTGATAGTGAGGGAAGCCAATTTGAATGGATAGTTAGGTTAGGCCTAGATAGAAACAAACACTTTTTCTTCATTTAGTCTCTTCTTTTCTTCTTAAACTTTTACCCTTTAAACAACTGTAATTGTGAAAGTGGGAAGAAGTGGGTAGTGTAAAATAAGTTTAAGAAGTAAAGAAGAGAGTAAATGTTAAAGAAGAAAAGAGCAGAAGAAATGAAGTGAGAAGAGTAACATGTACTGTAAAGCAACCAAATTTTACTCATTAGAAACTTGTCAACAACCATGAACTCCGATGTGAGATTTGAAAGGTAGACCTATACAGGCTATTTTGTTTGTGGTGATGTGATAGCTGTTAAATGAATACAATAGGCAAGATAGTAGATTCACCAAAGATTAATTATGCTACTCCTTCCTCTTATTCATCTATTGTGTGGAGATCTCAGCACTTTAGAGATGGTTTCATAGAGCACACACAACCTTAATTCAGATTTATAAAGGCCTCTCACTGTTTCTTCAGCTTGAACTGACATTATTCTGTAGTAATAAATTAACTCTTTAAGGTCAATTTAACTTAACAGATATCACAGTAAGGAAGTTTTTTTTTTTTGTATTTTGCCTTTTTGGTTCAAAAGAAATAAATGCTTAAATATAATATTCCAGTAAGCCTCTTGTGCTTAAAAAATATGTATCTCTACAACAATTATCAGCATTACACAATTACTGGTACAGTTAGCCCAAATTAGCGCTTAAGATAGCCACACCTAAGCGCAACGTCTTTAATAAAAAAAAATCAGCTACCTTATTAATTCCTAATGTGTTTGTATGCCTGTAAATGATTAATTCTCCATTCACCATTCACCATTCACCATAAAATAAATTTATCAACTTGTTCCAATCCCTTACTCTTTCACAATTTAAAGCATCGAGAATAGTCAAACAGTTAATAAACCAAAAAAATACATTTCAGATAAATTCCTCTACGAAAGTCCCCTTTAAAATAAATATTAAATACATATTATTATTAATTAGGATTTATCTCTTTAAGGAAAACCTCTTTTCACTCTCTGAGATAATTATTATATATATTTGGAAGAAGGTACAGGAAAGATGGATAGAAAACATGTAAAAGGGTACGAACTCAATATGGCTGTCATAATGAAAATAAGAACACAGTTCACACTTTACTTTGCTGCCACTGAACAAAGAGATATTGAGACATTATATATTCACATCCACTGTCCTTTTACTGTTTTTATTTTTAATGTTATTCTTTTTACATGTTCTTATCCAGGTGTTCTATCATCCCTTAGCAATTTCTTTTATATCCCTTTTGTGTTTTTCCTCCTCAGAAGTCGCATTACACATTTCACACGCCTCACTGATGAGTTCCAATAGAATGGAAATTGGGAGGTGACAAATCAATTTTATTAAAGGGGCATTCGACACCTAGTGGCAGCAATGTAAAGTGTGTACTGCTCTTCTTTTCAATGTAACAGCCAGATTGTGTTCGTTCCCTTTTATGTGATTTCTATCCGCCTTTCCTGTACCTTTTTTCAAATATATTTATTTCTACTTGATATATATTTTTCTTAATATATAATTTTAATGCATGTTTGATTTTGACTTAAAATAACTAGTTAAGTGGCTTTTTAAGAACAAATATTTGTAGCCTACTAAAGAATTGTTTTTTGTAAAACATAACCATCAGTTCCGTGCACAGCAAAAATTATCTTTAGAAATTGATACTTTTTTTTGCTTTGAATAGTTAAAACATTGTTAGAAACCAGGCAATTTATTTTGTATTATTATTATTGTTTTTTAAACTCTCATTTGGAAAATGTACTTGATAATAAGTATTGATGATTCATATTAGCATTGTAGTCCAGATAATTTGTTCCTAAAATATGTACTACTTCCGTCTACACTTAGTATTGTTTTAAATGTCCCAAACATATTAGAAACTAGTCAAAATGTTTAATTTAATTATTTTCATAATATCTATGTCATATTTATTGTATTTGTCCATTTCACAAATATTACAGGTATTGTATGTGAATTGTTTACTAAAACATTTAAAAAATTACAAGTATTACTTTGTTGTTACAGTATTTGATGCTAAAAAGGTACGTGCCTCAGGAAGAGGATTACAACCTTGTGGGGTAAGAGTTAAAGATGAAGCCACTTTCAAAATTTATACAGAAGGAGCTGGCGAAGGGACCCCAGAAGTTAACATTATTGGTCCTGGTAAGTATTTTAAATATTTATGTTGTTAAGAACCAATTATACAAAAAATATTTGTCTGTATTTATTTAAGTGTTATGACCCATTTATTTAAAAAAATTCTAGGTATCTACTATCATAAAGATTTAGTAAGATAGGATTTAAATATAAGAAAAATTAAAATATGTATAATTCATACATTCTTAAATATTTTTCTGAGTCATCATAGAACTCACATTAAGTATATATATTTGTGCAATATCATGTATAGCCTAACAGCAACTAAAGATTATTTTAATACCTATCATGCATTTTCTTGCATAAATATGCATAAACCAAAGACAACCCAACCTGGAGAAATTGTTATAAACAAAATTTACTTATGATACTCATCCCATTTGTGCTTGGGTGTGTGTGTGTGTGTGTGTGTGTGTGTGTGTGTGTGTGCGTGTGCGCGTGCGCGTGCGTGTGTGTGTGTGTGTGTACTCATGCAAGTCATTAAAAGATTTGGTTTCTTACTACTTTGGATTTTGATGTTATAAAAAAAGAAGACACATCACTTTTCTATTCTGTTATGTTGTTACAGATCAATTATACATAACTAACAATTGAAAATATCTTACTTTTTATGTTTTAATAACAATATATCTGCCCTAAAGATTATAAATCAAATCTTCAAAGAAAGAAATTTAAATTGATGTTTCACTTATTACATTAGTTATTTAGCCCAAAAAGTAATTTTATTACGAATTAGTATACGAGTAATGTTTGTAAGTAGTATGTAATGTGTTTTTTCTTTATGAGAACAAACTTTTATTGAATTTTTAAAATTATTTTTCTTTAATAGTATTATTTAAAATTTGTATAAATAATCTGGTCTAATAAAACATAAAATATTTAAATAGGAGGAGTAAAAGAACCCGTCAAAATGCATAAAGTAAATGGCACAACCTATGAAGTAATATACAATCCACGGAAGGAAGGTCGTTATGTTGTGATGGTGTCATTTGCTGGGCAAGAAATACCACGATCACCATTTGAAGTATCTGTTGGTCCTTACAAGGAAACACTGATTAAAGCATATGGGCCTGGTTTGGTGGGTGGTGTTGTGAACTATCCAGCTCTTTTCACTGTTGAGACAAATGGGGAAACTGGTGCCTTAGGTATGTAATAGTATTATTTCTATTCAATTAAAGGGTTTAATGTTATAAGTTAGTAAGTACTTTGCTAATATAAACAGTGGAACCTGGTTTGTCCGGCCTAACTGAGGCAGGTGTCCTCAGGATTAATAAAAAAACAGAAATTATAGGGAAAATGCTTTAAAGCAATATATATTACTCCAACTCACCATTTATTTTCAGAATAACAAATTATAAAACCCTTGAAACATGTTTACCAAACTGAAATTTCAGTCCAAATAAACCAAAAATCCGGATCAATGATAACTGGCTAAATGAGTTTCCTTTGTAAATCATAGTTTTTTTCTTTCTAAAAATAAAATTGCTAAAAAGTACTTGGTTCATGTTTAATTTTACATTCAAATAATCATTTTGGTCTTTCACATTATATCGATCTTTATCAATGAACCGTAATGGCTGATAAATAGTCTAGAACTATATTTGCACCAGGTTTCAGTATTGAGGGTCCATCTCAAGCAAAAATTGATTGCCACGACAATGGAGATGGGTCTGCAGATGTGCGCTACTACCCAACAGCCCCAGGAGAGTATGCTGTTCATATTCTCTGTGACAGTGAAGACATTCCTAAATCTCCTTATGTTGCTCAAGTTCTACCTAACACTGATTACTATCCAGATAAGGTTGGGTATAATTTGTAATCTCATCATAGAAAATTAGTGTATGAATAATTAACTTTAATTGTTAAACTGAAGTTTAAAATCTCAATTTCTATTTACTTTATGATATATGCAATACTAGAATATGCTTTAATAGGCAAAGCCACTTACCACTACTGTTAAAAAGAAAAAAATATTGGAACACTTTATACAGACTTTGTTTTGTTTTTCATAGCCTAAATAGTCAATAATCTATAATTTCTTATCTAACTAAACTCAATAATTGATAGTTTTTTGGTAATTACTTTTGAGATCTATAAAATTATCTAAGAGGGAATAAATATGTTGCCACTTCAAAAATAACATCGAACTAGTTTAATTGTCAGTAACATATAATAATACTTAAGGTTATATTATTAGCTTGATGATTAGCAAACAATTTTGTAAGTAATACATTTTAACATAATCATATTGTAAAGCTAATGACTGTTCAGAAAAGGGTTTGCTCCAAAGTTAAAAGAATTGATGTTACCACACAACTATACAAACTTAATTGGTCACATTATTTAAGGAGATGTAGGAGACTGCCTAGTTAATCTAATAATTACCGGTATGTGTTTTTTTTTTCCTTCCTTGATTGGCACTAAGTTTAAAATTACCCCTGGTTAAAGTTTCAAATTTGTGTCAGAGATTACCAAACATATACACAATTTGTGATCGACTTCTTTGTCTAAAAGTCAGCTTTTATTATCTCAACCCATTCCCTGGCGTATATTCAGCACAATGATCTATTTAGGCTCGGCAGCAATTTTTTTATTCGTATACTCTAATTTGATACACATTTTTGCTACTTAATTATTTTCTCATTTATTGTTTTATTCATGCTCATATTATAGCATTGAACTGGTAACCCTACCATTTAGCTTCCTTATGAGGCATTCAGATTTGCTAAAAGTACAGTGGTTCATTGATTTATTGAAATTAAACGTTGATTTGCACCCACATCAGGGAATGTTTAGTTAAACGAAGACATTAGTCATTGCTTTCGTCACGAAATGGCCGACTCAGCAGATCAAAACCTCTGTTATTGGTTGATGTAAGTCGTGAAAAATTGCATGCAATCAACAGTCAGTTTTTTTTGTTGTTGTTTCCCTCCCCAACAATTACATTAATCTAGTAGCTTTAACATGGCTGTGGTGCTTAAATATTTTAGCCACTGATTGTATAATCCATACAATTTGAAATATCTTAATATATAATGCTCTTCTTGTGCCAGAAATACAAGTTAGGCCCTACTTCATTCAAATCAAACTAGATGAACCTAACAATCAAAAAATACATTTGCTTGGTCAACCACTTCAGCAACAAAATCATTACTTATGTTGTATAAAATTTCCTACAAATCAGCTATGTCTAAAAAAAGCCATTTGATAGCTGAGAGTTTGTTATTATTTTAAATGGTGGAAAAATTAATAATAGAATCAAGTTTGAAACATGAGCAATATTTCACTTGCAGATAGTATTGATGGAGGAAGGGTCTTAGTATTAAACAAATATGATTTTATCTGATTACAATTTATGTGTGTGACTAGTATTAAAATCAGGATGATTAATTAATCTCAGTGCATTTTTAGGCAGATGGAAGGGAGAGTGTCTCTGCTCTTCAAAGCACTCTTTAGTAACCACTGTTATAAATAATATATAGTTAATGTAGGTAGGAAGATTCAACCTTTGCTTATATAATAATTATGTGTGGTTTTATAGGATTAAATACATCAATTTCTTCTGCCAAATATTTGTGAAACTCATTTCTAGGTTGAGTGCTATGGGAAAGGCCTAGAAAAAGATGGAGCGATGAAAGGAAAGCCCACTGAATTTACAGTGGACACAAGAAAGGCAGGATCTGCTCCATTGGATGTGCAAGTAAATGGTTTAATTTGTTATATGTTAGACTATTGTTTTACTTACTTACCATTGCCATACTTAAAAAAGTACACCACCTATCCATATATTGATTTAGTTATATCATTTTGACACCGACCATCAGAACCCTGACTAGCTACACTGTTTAAAGTTGAAGGCAAATATTTTTCAAACATTTAAGCAAGTTAACATAAACATTCGGATAAAGTGCATTAATAGATTACAAAATCCATATTTAAAACCAGCTTTATTAGGTGCAATATTCTTTTTCTATCCCCTTTGCTAGATTAACATTGAAATATAAAATCAATAATCATTGTACTGCAACAGTATGAATTAATTTGACACTATTTGGTTCCACTCTTTACTATTATTTAAGTATGTTGTTCAAGATAAAAAAAGCATTAACACTTTTTTTTATTTTTAATGTCACTTCCATTTTATTTCAGACCAAAAACAGTAAAATAATATTTATGATCACAATTCTCTACCCCTGCAAGAATTAATTTGAATGTTGTAAAATTGATGAAAAATGTCACTCGTTTATCGTTTACAAGTGGTGGGTGGCATTAAAACAACTACTGAGTTGAAGGTGGCTGTGTTATCTGATAGCTCGTGAACTTAATAAAATCACACATTTGCAGCCGACGATCTCCACACGTCCATCATAAACTCTGACTTAAAATATGAGTGAAGAATGGCCCTGGGCACAGGACAATTCCTGGATAGCTCAGTGGTTAGAGCATTGGTGTATTAAGCCAAAGGCCCCGGGTTCCATTCCGGTTGTCAAGGTGTCATTTTTTATTTTTCAGAATACAATATCTTAATGGAGATCCTCACTTAAGAGCATAAAATAATAACTTCAGCTATTTGATTCTATTTCACAATAACTTAAATAAACTATATTTTAATTTTAAGTGTAGTATAAGCAAAAGCCCAGCTGAAACCAATTAGATAGATTTCAGTCTGCATTTAGAAATTATATTTTAGAGGGTTTACACTTGTAATGTGAGCATGCATGCCTGCCCACCCAACAACAAATATTTAAATATCGTAAAGGAAACAGCACTCAGGTCAAAGTTATGTTTGCATTATAATATCGCAGATTTTTTCAAATGTTCTACCTTTGGGGGCTATAAGCTAAAATATGAAATTGAATAATAATCTTTGATATATATTATTTTAAGACTCGATTTCAAAAGGAGTTTTTAATATTTGAAACCAGTTCAAGAATGTTTAAGTTGGAATTCTTTAACACTGATAATTTTATATTTTTAGGAAGATTTAAATTTGGTTTGTTAAAAGGTAAAGCTCCTATAAGAGGGATTTAACCATAGATTAAAATGATTGAGTTGGAATTATTAAAATCTAGGTTGCAAATAGCATAAAAAAGATACTGGCAAAAAAAAAATGTAATACTCAATTATAGAAATTTGCATTACTAATTCTTTGTTACTTGGCTTTTACAGGTACTCGATTCCTACAGTAATAATCTAGATGTAAAGCTTCATCCTAAAGGGGATGGAACTTTTACTGCCAGCTATATTCCTAAAGCCGGTGCAAAACATACAGTGCAGGTAATACAAATATTGTAATGTTATTTAATAAAATTGTCATATTATGTAAATTGATATACTCTACATTTATATAGCTTGGGGTTTTTTGGAAAAATAGTTAAGGATTATACATTTTTTTCATGATTCTCTATTTTCTGTTTTGGCAAACCAAGTTGCTTGATCTTACCTTTAACATTGTGGTATGACACGCATTTATCATTCAAATTCGAATGTGGGGCAGGACGAAAGCACCCACTCATACTTTGAGCAATGTTCTATGAAAGCGTGCATGCTTTATAATTCAGGACATCATCTTTAAAATAGCTAACTGCTGCGAATACAATACTTGAATGACTTTGTGTCTCGGTAGACTATTTATGTGGCACGAGCATATTTTTTGATAATCAATAGATAATATTATAATCTATGTCTCAATAATCGCATACCATTAACTTTTTATTTATTGGCTTGAAAAGTTCCATTTTATATTTAATTAAATGTAATATATGTTTATATTTTGGGTGGATGTTCAGTGGTCTGCCTCCCCAAGATCGTCACTCCATATCCCTTTTTGAACAACAATTATATTAAAATGGAAAGATATTATTTGCACTTAGCTGAGATATTTATTTAATGCTATATTCATAATTTAATTATAGAGTACACATTGCATTGCATATTTTGATTAGTTTTAATTTGTTTTTTATTTAGTAACCATTGTATAAAACACTTATATAGAATTATAGCAAAATATCCGATATAATTATTTGAAATATTTGGCCAGGAAATAATTAGAGATAACCTAATTTTCCTAATAATTCTTCATATACTTAAAAGATTTTGTTATTATTTATTTCTTATTTTATTTAGTGCCTTACCACATTTTAATATGTCTTCTTAAACGTTTTTCTTAGGTGTAGTTAATAAGTTGAAATGCAAATACATTCAAATAACAATGCAACTATGTTCAAGCAGTGGCGGAGCATGCATTTTATTTTTGGGGGGCCAGGTCAAAGCTTACCGGTAATGATTTTTTTCTCACCACGTGATAACATATTAAAACTAAATTAATTTATGTTTTCCAAATTTTTAAAAATCACTAGAATTACAAAATCACTAAACAAATTTATAAACAGAAAGAATAAACAAATACAGGTTATGAATTAATCTTATTAAGTGATGACATTACTTGTACAAAAGTTTAGCGCATCTGTCTCCTAATGCCATTTCATGATTAACACATTATCTTAAGCATTCTATTAATTTATAAAAGCTTATTTTTGACACATGTTCATTGTGTTTTTGGACTGAAATTATGACCACGGAATCTATCTGTGATACAATATTTACTATTCCAAATGTTTTAAAATTACATGTATTTTCCAAATAAATTGCACATTCCTTATGTTTTTTTAAAAACTTTTTTCACTTAAATGTTTAAGATCTTTACAGCCTATCACTGTCCACAACCCCTCACAACCAATAAATAAACAATAAAAACAAGATAAGTTCTGTTTTTCTTCACTTACTGTTAACGACAATTGTTTATTAAATCAAGCATTAGAATTTCCTCTCCCCCCCTTCTTGCTCTCCACATGCATAAATGTAAAGCTATTAGGCTGATGTGATCCTAAATGTTTAATTTCAAGTTTTACTTGCAGTTTTAATGAAGTAAACAATGTTTTTATTCGAGAATCAATCTACTTTATTAATTTTAATTAATAATTTTCATACATTATCTTACTTCTTAGGTCTTAACACACTAAAACCAATTCACATAAAAGCCAAAACAAAATATAGACCATCTTTACCAGATAGCTGGCCCGCTTAGACTGACCCAATCCGTTAGTGTAAAGCTCATACTGGATTGGTAGGGGCAATGATTGACCTTGAGAAACATCTCACATTGGGTGTGGCTTCTTTGAGAGTGCCTTGTCATCCCTGCTCAGCTTCTATATTTAGTCACTAGAGAACTGTCACTGTTCTCGTGCGACCTTTGGAGCAAGGAATGAATAATCTTGACTTGAATACTTTATAACAAAACTTATAGTTCACTGCATCTAGATTCATATTAATGTATTTTTTAAACATTATAGAGAATAAAAAGAAAGAAAAAATAACTTTTTATGCTAAAAAATCTTTGTGGGGCATGGTACCTGACACCCCTTATGTCACAGTGAAAATCATGCCATGGTCTTATTTAGAACACACGCATAAGGTTATGGGTGTGGTTGGTCAATTTGTCTACTTTCCAAGTAAAACATTATTTGTTTAAGTTTTGTTTGGGGACTTTAAGTGGAATATAATCTATAATTTCATATGAGACCATGCACAAAAAACATTTTTAATGCATATTCTACTAATGAACAAAAAATATTATATATATAGTTATGATGTAATGATGTTACCTTGAGTTATATTTCTACTGAGTTTTGTGGTTAATATATTTGTTTATTTTGTAGGTGAACTATGGGGGTGTGGCTACGAAGAATAGTCCATACAGAGTGTATGTGTCAGAACCACTAAATGCATCCAATGTTCATGTGTTTGGGCCTGGTGTTGAGAAAGGAGTGAAATCAAATCTGCCCACTCATTTCAATGTCGACTGCAGAGAAGCTGGCCAAGGTAATTTGAGCTGTGAAAGATATTGATTTAAAAATATATTAATTTTATAAAAAAAAATTTCCTTGCATTTTATATTCAACTGAAACTTGATATAATTTGGCTAGTGCTTTCAATCACCTTGCTTAATAGATTGAATTAAAAAACACAAGTACTCGTGTTTAATATAAAGAACAAAATAGACAAATATATTAAAAATTACTCTACCCTATTTTTGTTGGTGTGTAAAGTATATATCTACCTATTACATATCTACCTTTAAATCAACAGATGGGACGGTTTCAATTTATTCATTCTTCTGGAAACAGTTTTTTTTTCTTCGGGAAAATGAAGGGGGGGACTCCTATCATTTAGTACTTAGTATTAGAGATGAGCAGAACAGCTGACTGTTGGTAACGGTTCAAAAGGATTCAGTTCCTCTATAATGAGCTGTTTATTTGAATAGTTTAGTAGTTTTCAATCGACCGAACTCCAGCATATTGCTCATCATTCCATACCGACCTATGGCATGCAGTTTAGTTGTTTATTAGATATTGAGAGAAGGGTTATTTTATGTATATGCTAGATTAGGTTCAGTAACCTGTTCACCATTAATTCACATTTTTCAAATTTAGTTTGGTTTTAAACAATGTTTTTTTTTTCCTTAAGTTTGTGTTAATTGAGAATAAAAAGACATCAGGCCTATTGTTTAAAAAATGGTGGTGGCATTTTTAGACTAGTTTTTTAAACCAAATAAATTATTGTTACTTATTATTATATTGCCAAGCAATTATAGTTAAATTATAACTGTTTACAATAAAATGTGTTGTACAATCGAAAAAGCTGATGGACTTGAAAAGATTAAAATAGAAATCTAATTTGACAAAAATCATTAAAAACTATATTGATCTCAGTCCCGATAATAATGTTATGGAGGAAAAAAGAACGAATGAGAATGATAAAAGACTGGTGATTGAAAGATTCTCAGCTATGCACACTATGAATGAGAATGACAGAAGAGCTATGAACGACTGATCTTCAGCTCTAAATGAATGAACGAGAAGAACACAAGAGCAGTTAATGATTGTCATTCACTTCTTGGTTTATCCATCAAAAGAACCATTGAAAGAGAATGATAGAAGAGTGATTACTATATTAACAACAAAAACTCAACTGATTTGTTCTATTTATTGTTTGAACAAATAAACAAGATCAATGACTGACTGGGTGACCTGGTGGTCTAGGGGTAAGGTGTCAGACTTCTATGCTGGCGGCCGGGGTTCAATCCTCGGTCCCAGCAAAGATTTATCTGATTACCAAACCCTTCCTTCACCTCTGACAAGACATCTTGTGAATGTGGGGAATGCCAGGCCTCCACCGTGGTTCGGATTCCACGTTAAACTGTAGGTCCTTCATTTCATCTCACAATCACCCTACCATTACACATTAGCGTAAGTGCGTATAACCCGAACGGGTAGTAAGACGCGGTGCTAATAATTATAATAATGACTGACTGAGGTGTGGAGAGTATGGAAGCGATGAGCCTAGTGTAGTCGAGCTGAACCGAATATTGAACGAAACTCTATAGTGAGTAGACAGAGATAATGGTAGTGTATGTTCAAAAAGAAAAAAAGTTAAGTAAGCACCAAAGAAATTGGTGACAGCTCACTTAAACTAAGAATCTGTATATTTTGTTCACTTTACTGTACAATTCATGCTTCCCTCTTCAGTCACCAATGACACATCTCTATTTCACATGCTATTGCCGAGTGCATAGAATGACCAAAGGCCTTATGATACTTTCTAATCAATTAATTTATCAATTTACAATTAAAAGAGTATTTCCCCAACTAGTTTTTTATGTTAAAATATTTTATTTTTTCAACTTGCACAACAATGTACAAGCTTTAAAATTATCACTGTATAGTTGTTACCAGCTTCAGTGTTTTCATGGTCTAAGGTGCAACACTAACGGTCGATTAGACTGCCGATGATAGGAAATCAAGCACTGTGCACTGTGCGTCGTTTTTCCACAATGGTTTTCAACACTCTCCCTCCACACAAATGGGGGTGCACCTTCTTTAAGTATAACCTTCCTAATTCCCAAAACCGTTATCATAATTAGTACATAAGCATATAACTTGAACACGTAGTAAGACTCGATGCTAAAAAAACTTATAGTTGGATTGTGATAGACTAAACATAGGAATAATTGTCCAAAAATCAATTTGAAAACATTTATAAATGGCATTCCTCAAAAAAAACTTTGTTTTAAATAGCTTCAATTTAGAGACTTCTTATTAAGTTAATTTAATTCCAACTCTACCGGCAGACATTTAAGGTCACACTGAAGGACTAGAAATAATAACATGTTTCTCAGACTCCTGTTAATGTTACCACCCTAACATATATAAAATTGGGATGCTTTTTACCTCAACGCGATTGTTTTGAGGGTTATTATCCCTATCACACATACATATAATTTTCAATATCTTTATAATCAATACTAGACACAAGTCACTCTAAATTCACAATCACAAGCAGCTTCACTTGCTCATATAAGAGTTCAAAAGCTGCACCCTAGTCAAGTAAAGTTTAGTTTAGTTTAGTTTAGTTTAGTTTAGTTTAGTTTGATATTGTACAAAACCAAATACATTCTCATTGGCAAGAGAACAACACAAATCCTGATAATAAAGTCACATAATGTAAAATTTTGACAAATGGCACTAATAGAATTAAAAACTGTAACATACAAGGGAGAGAAAACACCTTGCAGCATTTGAGAATATACATGATTAAACACAAAGAATGAAGCTTCAATTGGGAGGAATGGCAAATAAAATGAACATACTCAACTCAAAACAGTATTGACGTTCTATTTATGTGAAAAATGTTTTATATTCAAAAAAATAAACTAAATATGTTTCTTCAATTAACTAAAAGCTTTTATGATTTTTATCATTGATGATTAGCTATGGTTTAAGTTTACGTAACCAGAGGTTCTGTTTTTATGGGATGGCCACTTTTTTTTACTGTTGTCCCCATGAAACTTGAACAGGACGCTAAATTGTCGCTTTTTTTTATTAATTACAATCCCATCTTGTCCCTTTTTAAAAAAAATTGTGGCATAACCACAATAGTTCTAGAACCTTTGAACATTTTGAATGTCTAATGTGTGAAAGGCTCTGCTAATGGTGCTTGAAATAAGCATCATAATTATATTCCGAGGTCAAATATGTCCATGCTGTGACGATTGCCAACTATTGTGAATCACTCTCGCTGCGATAAGGTGAAATTTTACATTCTGATTATTCCTGAAATGTGTGGTAGCACTGCTGCATCAGCTGCTTAAACTAATAACAAGTGATAAAAATGGTTTGTTGTGTTCGTATGCTTTGTTTTCTCTGAAAAGCTAATTCGTTGTATGGTATGCTGGTTTCTTTTTAACAATGAAATCTTTAGCTTCTGAAGTATTAATTGTTAAATTTAATATTTTATCTTTTACACCATGCCAAAAAGGAAGTACAGTTTCAGTAGGAATCTAAAGAAAGAATATCCCTTCTTAAAAGAAGCTGCCACAGCAGGCAAGGTGCACTGTACTGTGTGCCGTTCATTTTTTTCAATTGACCATGGAGGTTGTATTGATATAAAACAACTCTTGAAGATGCAGAAACACAAACTGGCTGCCGCCGCTAGCAGTTAAAACCAAAGTATTACATCATTTGTTACAAGAAATGAAACAGGGCAATTAACTGATGAGAGTAATCTTCTTGCAGCTCAAGAAGCATTATTTGCATTTATGCAGTGAAACATAACCTTTCCTTAGGATCAACAAACTATACCTCTTCAATAGTGAGAAATTTATTTGAAAATAAATGTACATGTGGGCGAACGGAGTGCAAATCAATTTTAGTAAAATGTCCTAGCACCTTTTGCAATCTGAGAAATAGCCATGCAATTGAAAGAAGCTAAATACATGTCATTTATGGTGGATATTTCAAACTATAAGAATTTGAAGAAAATACCCGTCCTTGTTAGGTACTTTATTCCGGATAAAGGCATTTGAATCAAAGTGATTTGAGTTTCTGAACATAACAGGAGAAACAACTGAACTTCTCACAGATCATATCTTGGACATTTTGCAGAAACATCAGTTGACTGAAAAAGTTATTACATTTTCTGATGACATTAACACAAATTTCAGTGGCTACGGAAGAGCTGGTTCCAACAATGTACTTTCAAGACTCAATTAAGTGTTAAAAAAACATTCAGGGTATTGTTTATGCTGTTCACATTGTTCACGGTTGCAAACGCTCAAAATGACATCCATTATTTCTGAACTAAGAGATGAGTGTTTCTTTGATGAAAAAGCATTCTTAGACACTACACATTTATTCTACAATACTTTCCTAGAATATTTAAATAAGTGGATCTTCCATTTTCAGCCATTGAAAGTATTTCACTGGATTAAGCTGGAGACTATATTAACTTGGGCTGAAGTTTCAACCAGCTTAAAAATCATCAGTGACGTTGATAACAATATACTGAACATTATTGATGAAGATAAACTCTTTGACAAAATCAACTACATAAATAATATTATGAACAGAAAAATGGTTAAATGGAAGGACATAAACGCTGAAGTGGTTAACAAGTTGTGTGACTTTTTAAAGTGCTACCAGAAAAAGACATCCAGTATTAAAACATAGTGCTAGTTGTTGGTTGGGTTTGTTGTGGCATTTCCAGGAAAAGGATATTTTCACTGATAAGTACATTGTGGATGGATGAAAGAACCATTTAACCACCAAGACTGTGAAGGCAATGAGAGTGATCAAGACACATGTTAAAACTATTTTTAATGCTTAGCATTTCATGATTTTATCTCAAAGGATCAGAAACTTTTGAAGGAAATAATTTCTTCACATAAATATGTGAGTGATTATATGGATATATTGTAGTGCAGTTCTCAGTCCTGTGATCAAGTCTTATTTCTGTAAGTTATTATGTCATAACATAATACAAATGGCATAGCTTATACTCTATAATACAATTGAGTCCTATATTTTGGAAGAAATAATTTTCTGAAATACTATCAAAATATTAAAGATAATGCTGAAAATCTACAATACACTTCAGTTAAATATTCAAAGTGTAAAATAACTTGTTCAAATATGCTATATTGGATTTTTATGTTTAGCGAACCACGCGTGTCCCGTTTTTATACCCTTTTAAGTCCGGAAAATGTTGAAATATCCCATTTTTAAATTATTTTTTTTGTCTTGAATTTCTGGTCACCCTAGTTTAAGTAAATTTAACATTTTTATCTGTTTTGAATTTTATTTTCATGATGCAAATCTAGTTAAGAATTTTTACAACAAAGGCTGTTATTGCAATCAAAAGGTTTTGCTAGCAGGAGAAGGCTGAACTGGTCATGTCTTACTCTAGACAATGGCATTTGTATTGTAAAGTATTTGAACTGGTGTTTGCAATTTCGGCCCACTATTTAGAGATTATTATGCATAAATATATGTGTCTAGCAATGTTGATGTATGATATAAAGAAAGCCGATTATTGGGAAAGTGTTTCGTTCTAGTATCCCATGTTATTTTGGTGGGAAAATTTAATCTCTTCATTATAAAGATGAATTTGCTATCGAGAGGTATCTGTCAGTGGAAGTTTCTCTGTACTATTTAGAGTATTGATTATTTCTTTTCCATTCCATACCTTCTGATCATAATACTACAAATATTTAGATATGGGCCTCATCTAATTCTAGGGTAAAAGACACACACAGCTATAGTGATACATTGATACAAAATTTTGAGACATTTCTAATTAGGAACGTTATCAAGTTAATAAATAATTATCTATGAGAAATTAATATAAATAAAAATGTAACTAATGCTCTTTTTTTTTCCTTTGTTACATTTATTTCCTGTTTGCAGGTGATATTCAGATTTCATTGACAAATGAAAAGGGAGTTGAAGTTCCCTTAAAAATAGTAGACAATGAAGATGGAACATTTACTGTAGATTATGTCGTTCAGCAACCAGGAACATATTTCATAAAGGTTCTTTATGGAGGAGTAAAAACACCTCAGAGTCCCATTAGTGTCACTGTACAACCTCATGTTGATGTCTCAAAGATAAAAGTAGATGGACTGGAACCAAGTAAGTGTAATTAATTCAATAAATATTTATAGTTATGTTCATAGAGACTATAAACAAAAGTGAAAATATAAAATTTTAATTTTATGGTTAAAATTTATTTCCATATTTACTTTCAGTTTATGTCTCTTATATGATATTTTTATATATTTTAAATTGACACACATTTTCACAATATTTTGTTTTTTAAATGGTTTTTTAACTTCATATACAATTTAAATTATGTTAGTTTCTTATAATACATTTTCCTCCTAAAAAATTTACTCAAAATTAACTTTCATACAAATAAAGTCAGTAAAGTACCTTTTTGACTGATTTATTGGTATGAATTTATTTTAAAACAAGACTAAGTAGATAAGCTTGTTTTGTGTAGCGGCTCCAGTCAACAGTTTGCAGCAGTTCCGCGTAATCACTCATGGAGCTGGAAAGGCAGACTTTGCAGTTGCCATAACTAGTCCATCTGGTAGTAAAGTAAAAGCCCATGTGATTCCCACGCATGAAGGATTTTTGGTTAACTTCACACCCACAGAATTAGGAGAATATCTTTTGAGTATCTCATTTGGTGGAGAACCAGTTTCTCCGACACCTTATCGTTTCACCTGCATGCATGGCAGTGATCCTACCAAAGTACATGCCACGGGTCCTGGCCTTGAGCGAGGTGTTGTAGGAAATCCTGCAGAATTTTGCATAGACACACGGGGAGCAGGCCAGGGGGGCTTAGGGGTTACAGTTGAAGGGCCATGTGAAGCAGCAATCAATTGCAGAGACAATGGTGATGGTACTTGTTCGGTGGCATATCTACCTACTGAAATTGGTGACTACAGTATCAACATCACCTTCAATGATCACCATATTCCTGGCTCTCCATTTCAAGCTTTGGTGGTGCCTGAAGCAGATTTGAAGAAAATTAAAGTCTCCGGCAATGGTATTCAACCACATGGTATGCAGCTGTGCTGTGTGACTGTTGAAAAGTGTGAAGCATGGTTTGTTCTACTAATTTTTATAACTTTTTCAATCAAAGTTTCTTTCAGATTTTTTGTTTTGTTTTAAATCTTCTGCATTTTTTTACCATATTTTGTATATAGCACTTTTTTTTAAACTTTTGTATAGTTCATTGTATTTTTCAAACTCACTTTTATTTTCATTCAACATTATATGAATCAGTGAATTATAAAAATGTTAGAAACATTTTTTATAATTTCAATTTTTTTAATTGTCTTTTTTATTACTATAAAATACACTATTTTATTAACTCAATTAATTAAGTGAAACTTTATAACAAGTTAAATTTGTATTTGTTTTTGACATGCAAGCTTTTTAAACTAATACTAAGTTAAAAATCTAATAATTTGCTAACCAAATTTAGTATTCTCTTTAATTATGTACACTCCATCCACTCTTAAGGGTAGCAAGTTTAACTTGCACGTAACTACAATCGCACAATAGTGTAATCTCAAGAAAAGACTGCTTCCTCTCAGGTTAAACAGAATGTAGTTATTTACCTTTGAATTAATATATGTTTTTGAACATTTGCTATCATTGTTATAGTAAGGATAATTTAACTAACCATCAAGGTGTTAAATCATGAACTGGTATCTAAAATTTTCTTACCTTTTTTTTTAAAATAAATCCTCAAACTGGTTGGAATTTTTTTTGTAATAGATTGTTAGGCTAAAACAAAACTATGAAGTCCTAAAAATTAAGTGTGATTCTAGAGCTTATTCCCATAATTCAAAAGTAAAGGGGTTGAATTTCAATGGAATAAATATTTTCTTACTAAATACCTATATAAAGTTAACTATTATTGGGTGATTCACTATCCTATTAAGTAAAATGAATAATTTTCATTTATAATACCTAATTTAAAAGAACTATACAGGTACATACATAACTATCTTATGAGTAAAAAGTATAAAATCTTGTCCATGATTTTATGGGTTGGGGGCAATATAAATTTTATCACAGCCAAATTATATCTCCACAAATACTTTATTATTATTATTATAATTATAAATTGAGCAATAAGAAAAAATGGGCAAAAGGGGTATTACTTTAGTATAAAGAGAGTAAAAAGGTTAAAAAGGGAAAGACGGGTAGAATGGATTAAAAGTTAAACGGGGTGGATGCAGTAAAACAAAACAAAAATAAGCTAAAATACGTTAGATTGGATTTAATCATAACCCTTTTATAACAAATTATTGATGCGGTGACACTCTTTCTCTTTTATTAGTACAAACAGGCAAGAGTTCAAAGTATTGTCTATTGAGAAATTATAAATTAATCTTCAGAAGAAATTTCAAATTTTTTTTTTATAAGAAGTTCAGATTATATCTCTATTTTGACATTGTGTATAAGTCAGCCTAATTTCGCGTTTTGTATCACAGTTCAAACCAATAAAGGATTAATTTTTAAACATTATTTAAGATTTGGTTTTGATTCCCCGTGGTTTATCTTATATAGTAAAATAACAAAGCTACTTTATGAATCTCCTGTGCAAAGAACTGGTACAGCAGCTAGTAATTAATCTTATTTAGCTGACAGAATTTTATGTTTATAGGTTTCTTAAATTACAAATTTTAATCACTCATCATAAAATCTATCATTTATCAAATAAGACATAATGCCACCTTGAGATAATAAACATATGAAATCATTTGGATTACTTGCAGTGTTTGGGTAAGTAATCCAAGGATTGTTGTGTTTTTTTTTAAATAAAAAGTAGTCCAAATACTGATTTTATAATGATAATTAAATTGATTGACATTTTTACAAAGAATTACATCATGGGCCTCATATCAAGTGTCCACAAACGCTGCGCGAGAGGATTTATGGAAGAAAATTAGTCCAAGTGATTGTTGAGTGTATATTTTTAGAGAGTTTGGATTTCAGCCTGCCCTAGTTACTTGCTTTTCCATCATAAGATGACGTAAGAGGTGTACATTGGTTTCTCAACCAAGATATCAATATTTCTGTCTAAGTGGTGCTACCAGGGTGTCAACTATCCAGTAAAATGAGAATCAACCGAGAATTTGAAATGGTCGAGAAAAAACGGGAACAAGTCTGGAATTTTGAAAATTTAAAAAAGGGAAAATGTTGTTTTACTTAATATATAAATTATAATAATCTATGTATGAAATTTATTCACATCAGAATAAAAATGGCCGAGAGCACTGGCTTAGATTAAATACTTCGCACCAATTATCTATTATGACTGCCATCTTGCAGCTAGGTCAGGTCCGTACATGTAAAAGGAACTGGGGAAGGGAGAAAGAGCTGGGTACAGACAATCTAACAGGTTGGCCCAACCAAATCTGGTGTTATTTATTTTAAATAACACACACGTCATGCTGGTGGTTAAATGGTCGAATGTTTGACAACCATCACAGTGAGGAAAACATAAATGAATATCGAAATTTGTCATTATTGAAACTGGACAAACTATTATTGCATTAAGTAAGCGGCGTTTCTATTTACAAAGTCTGACTTAGACAGCTATAGTTGGATGAGTCTATTATTTGGATCTGGGTTGGGGGTGGGTAGGTAGTCTCCTTTAGTCAACATCACGTTGCCTTTGTTTTTTTCAGTCAGCTTTAACACGTGGTTAAAAACCTGCTACTTCAATCTCATCAATCTGTTTAAAGTGTAAATATCTGTGTTATATATTATTCTTACTTTATTATATGGACTGTTTAAAATGACCTGAATATCTTGTTTTAATGTTATCATGTGGTCAATACGTTATCGTAGTTTATTTACTAGACAGAAGATTGAAAATTAAATTGTTTCAAAGATATACACAAACTGAAGATAAGAATTTTGGTTTAATCTAAAGGTATAATATTATTTACTTTAAAAAAACAAATGTAAAGGGGAAATCTGTTTTTAAGGCCTCGGCAAATGAAGTATATTAAATAATGGAATGTTATTTCTTATTTGTTTAAAAGTAGGCCCATAATAATTCACAGTTAAACTAGTGATGGCCATAATCGAAAGATTTCAATGATCAAATTATTTGATTATTTCTCAAATAATTAAATTAATCATTCGAATGTGTTTTAGTAGTAGTAAGTAAAAATAAATACCTTTTCGTAAAAATTAATAAATAAGAACATGTTTCCCTAAATGTTTGAAAGCGCAAAAAAAAAAAAAAA